>JAFIDM010059154.1:0-10750 GCA_023159025.1 Thereuonema tuberculata | reverse complement strand
AGCCGTCAAAGACCCTACCGTGGGGATCCAGTCCAGTTCGCCACCCATCCGGACCAGAGCTCCCCACCCCCGAGACCATCGATACAGATGACAATGACAAAAAAAGAAAAAGAAAAGATGTTTATGTCGAAGGAGTAATTAACTGATAGCCAGACCCTGATCGTCGAAGTGCCGGACAACCGCGCCAAATTCGCCAGAACCTCCGAGGGCATAACGTTGTCCGGAGGCTATAGACGAGGCGCTGAAGACAGGAGTGAAAGTAATCCAAGGAAATGATAGTAGATGACCGATACCGTCAAATAGTATAGCGGACTAAACAGCTAACCAAATAGTCGCAATCGGCCATCCGATCGGGTCCAGCTCCAAAAATTATAAAATAGGAAGAAGAAAGCAAGGACTGATCTGAAAAATACGGTAAACCAGGCTCCAGAAATGAATTGTCAGACGACATGAAATGAAAATGTGTTCAAAAGAAAAGGGTTCGGTAGGACAAGCGATGCACATCGGGAGGGCCAAGATGAGCGAAAGAGTGCCAACTTCTGGAAGATCTTTGCACAGTGAAGCTGGAGAGAAGGACAATCGGCAGAGTAAAACGTCGTCCCCAAGATGTTAAGGGAGGAAACGACTGGAATAGGAAACCCCGTCGGAACGGAAGTCACAGGAAGAATGCAGAACTTACGCTGATTGATCGTCATCCCGAAGACCCGAGAGAAATCATCGAGATGGGCCAGAAGACATGGCAAATCAGCTGGGATGCAGAAAAAGGTGAGGTCATCCAAATAAGTGGCGAACTTAAGTGGAGACCCCCGGACTGACAAACCTGAAAACCTTGGGTCATGGGCGATGGAAAACAAGAGGGGAGTTAGATACAAAGAAAATAGTAAGGGCGAAGAGGGGTTGCCCTGAATAACTCCCTGAGTGACTGGGAAAGGCGGCGACAAGGCATTTGGAAAAATAATCCGGGCCGTCGCCGGCCGATAAAGCTGACGAAGGAAGGCAAGGAAAGGCGACGGAATGCGCCAATGTTCCAACAATTGAAGAAGAACTGCATGATTAACGGACGTGTACGCATCGCGGAAATCAATAACGACAAAGCAAAGTGGCGTATTATGGAAACGAGCCGTCGAGAGAACATACTGAATGAGGAAAACAGCCTCAACGCTACCACCTTGCGAAGACACTCCAAATTGATGGGGATGGAGGAGAGATGTCAGCTGAAAACCACACCAGTGGAGAAAGGCTCTGGAGAGCAACTTAACATCGGTATTCGTTAGAGCAAGAGGCCGATGGTTGTCTGGAACATCGTATGGTCCTTTAGACTTTGGTATAAGTTGGATGTAGGCCGATGTATCCAAGGGCAGGGAATGAAGCAGAAAATACGTGAGCCGAGAGGCAAAGAGTGATGGACAAAGTTTATTTAAAAAAATACGGGAGGCGACCGAGCAGGCTGAAATTGTTCTAATCGGCGATGAAGGCGAAACTGCCAATGAAGAGGAGGAGTAGACTGAAGCGCCCGCCACTCTTGGGCAGAAATTCGCCGCTGAAAGGCGCGGCCAATAGAAACCACAGCAGGATCAGATTGCGAACACAAAGACGCTACTAAGGACTGAGCGCATGGAGCAGCCTGGCCAGAGCGAGCGATGGAATAAAGGCAAGGCCGGAGAAACCGAAGAAACAAGCCCTTAAAATCCTCCCATGGAACCGGCAGTAGATGATCCTGTACAAACAGATTAACTTTAGATACAAACTCCTCCTCCTGCGAAAAACGGGAAGAAGGAGCCCAGGGCAAAACTGCAGGTCGGCGAACAGCAGAACATGCAAAAAATAATCCAGTGTGGTCAGAAAGGCCACGACCACACACCTGTGGAAGAGAACAACGAAAATAAGGGTTAACAAAAACAACATCGATCAGGGAGGGATGATTCCCTACGAATGTGAAACGCTCGGAAACATGCCGAGGTGCGAGAGAACATGAGGCGCACACCTGCTGAAGATAACGAGACTTCTGATCATCAACATAAACATTGCAATTAAAGTCGCCAGCAACTAAGCAAGGGAGCTGACAATAACAGACTTTAGATAATTCTGAACAAAAACCACGATAATCGCCCACACAACATGGAGTATAAATGTTAATAAGACGAAAAACCAGAGACTGAAAGGATACCTGTACCGAGATAATGCGACGGGACCAATAACGTACAGATTGAACCTTTAAATTAAGATTCCTGATCCAAATTAAGACTCCACCCGACGGAATATCCTCGTCAGTAGAGAAAATGACATTCTGTTCATCACGAAAATAGGAAAAGGCCTTGGCCCGAGTACAATGTGTCTCCTGTAGAAAAACCACATCGGGCTCCCAATGATGGATGACGCCAAAAAAATGACGCCGCTTCAAAGTGTCAGATAGACCATTAATATTAAGGGATATACAATGGAACATAAAAATAACTAAAACCAAATATACCGCAGCACAGAAAATCGAAAAGGACTGGAGACCCAGGTAAACGTCAAGGTCCTTATCTGACAGACGAGCAACCTAATATATATGAAGCCGTACACCTGTGTAATACAAAGACAATTTTAATTACAAAAATGAATAATACTACAGTTTCTCCAAACGAGAGCTGGCTTTCTCAGGTGAAACTTACAACTTAGAAACAGTCAATTTAAAGATATTGTAACAGGAAGCTGTGCCTTCTGAGAAGTTCTTTGAGTTGCATGCTGGACAGGTTTATGACGTCCTCGCTGCCCCCCAGTGTGGTTTCGAAGAACTTTACAGGAAGCCCCGTAGAATTGTGACGTCAGATGTACAGTTGTTTTGAGCGTCAGTTCTCGCTGTTGCCACGGCAACCAGGAAGCTTTTACATGTCGTGGACCTGTTGGTATGAAACTATTGGGTTGGATTAATAAAAATTCATAACAATAAAGATTAAGGTAACCCAACTGAGAGGTAATTTATACAAATTAAGGTGATTGAAACCACTAAAACAATGGGGATGAAATTTTAAGAAAACATTTAAAAAAATGAAAAAATGAATTTTTTTTTTTAAATTTTAATTTAATCTACAAATTGCTTAAAAATTTGAATTTTTTTTTATTTAAAAAAAAGTTAAAGAACAAAGATTTGTAAGAAGGTAAATAATTAATTATTCTTTTTTACTTTCTTATTTTTCTTTTTGGAAAGTCCGTATCCACGGATGGTTGGAACCGATAAAGATGAATTATAAGTATTCGGCAATGTCAACATGAAGAAGTATGTTTCCAAACACTTTCTGTGGAATTCGGCCAGGGACCTCGCTAATATACGTCCATTGTTGAAATCAATTCCGTGGGACATTGCCCTTGCGTGCCTGTATGTAAGGTACTGTTTGTTCCTGGCTCTGTAGGCTCTGCGTTGGTCCCCAGCCTCTCGGATATCTCCCTTTGGGTCTGCCCAATGTAAAGACACGTGTTGCTTTTGCATTGCAGTTCAAAAACCACTCCATCGTTGCTTTCCTCACGATTGGCGTTGTTCCTGAAGCATGCCATTATAGTTGATTCAGCTGCAGAAGTTACAGAAATACCATGCGGACGACAAATTTTAAGTAATTATGGGAAGATGTGTTGATGATAATTAATAGAGACAAAATCCAGACGTGATTCTGGAACCACTGCCACTGATAAATTGTTGTAATGAGCGTTTATGATCCTTTTGAAATGCTTATCAATAAAGTCACATGGATAATCATTATTGACCAGTATTTGCTTAGACTTAGCCAGCTCAGTATCAAATGCTTCTATACCACTTGACAATTTGAAGTTCCTATGCACTAACATAGAGATGACATTAATTTTAAACGATAAAGGAACTTGCGAATTGAAATTAAGAGTGATACCCGCATTGGTTGGCTTGCAGTAAACAGATGTGCGGAAGCTGTTATCGTAGCGCTTTATGTAAACATCGAAATATGGAATGCCTCCGTTATTCTCCCTTTCAACTTCAAACTGGACATTTTGGCATATCTGGTTAAATATATCCAAAATACCGTAGATGATGGAGGAATCGGCATAAAGAAGAATATCATCAACGTAACGAATGAATAATGGGATTTTGACTTGCCCCACGTCTAGGATTTCAAAAGCTTTGTCTTCGATGTAAGACATAGTCCATTCCGCTAGGAGTGCTGACGCCGCTAAGCCCATGAACAGTCCTTCGCTTTGCTTGTAACACTTAATGAGAAAAATTGCATATCAGATAATACTGCTATAAGAGGTGTTAATTTCTGAAATGTCACCTGTTGCGTGAAATGAGAGCAGTTTTTATTTACTATATGCTCCAAAGCTTCGAACACTAAGACCTTATTTATTGATGTAAACAGAGCGATGGCGTCCATTGAGCAAAATTCAAAGTTATCTAAAAATTGCAATTTCCTTATTTTTTCACATACTTTAACACTGTTCTGCACACTGTAAACTGGCCTTATGTTCAAATTTTTCATTTTCTTATGAATGTGTTTCGACAGTAATTCGATCGCCGAATCCACACAATTAATAATTGGCCTAATGGGATATGTGCCATTATCATGTTGTTGCTTATGTATATTTGGTAATCCTCTCAGCGTTGGAACCTTAAGAGATGAGTCTTTTAGCTTTTCTGCGAAGTCCGAACAAATGTGTCCGCCTTCGAATAACCCACGGATAATTCTTCTGTTAGCGTTCAGGATAACTTTTTGATTAGAAGTTTGAAAAATAATGCCTTTGGTATTCGTGAGAAAATGGCTAACCATTTCTTTACATTGGTAGTTATTAAGAATTACAGGTCTGTTTCCCTTATCGGTCATAGTTATTACTATATTCTTCAAGCGGAGAAATTGTTCAAACTTCTAATCAAACAGTTATATTGTGGTTGGGAACCGTGAGCGAGACAGCTATTTAATACATATGAAATGTATTTTGAAATTTTTTTCATGGGCGTGGTTTCACAACTGACGTGTTCCAACGCTGCCCAGTGATTGGGTAATTCCCAGCGACTTCGATCGAGGCCGGCCTCGCTTCGATGCAATTTTTCGAGTTGCAGGTGTCGATGCAACTCCAGTCTCATGACAAAAGTTGCAAGTAAAAGCGCTCAAAGCTGTCAAAATCGCGCAACTAAATTGCAGCAAAATTGCATGATGTTCGCGGGGCTTAAATAATACAATTTTTTGCTCTGATCGTTTCAATGTGCAATAGCCTAGCCTATAGTGGAAATATTGCAATAATAGATGAAAAGAAATTGATTTTCCTATGCATTTTCTAGCCAAATTGTCCTTCTCCATCCCATAATTTCCTTGGCAGTTAAAAGGGCGTTAATACTAATATTTCTCTTTTTTTAAAACTATTTTATGGCTATGCCTCTGTGAATTCGGAAAAAAAACTAGGAATTTCCTAGTTATGTCGTCAGATCTAGGCTAGGTGTTGATAGAAATGTTAACCTCGGATACTATCCTCTATTTAAATGTATCACATTTTTTTTTATAAAATTAATTTCTTTTCAGCCTATGTATATTCTTATATTCGAAAAGAAGCATAGGCCTATTGATTCTATTAATAGGCAAAAACTGTACATACGGATGTGGATCGGTCAGTGTGTTTGTATGTCATCTCAATAGCGAGACAAAGTATTTAAGCAAGAAACAAAATACAAGGTGGCGCCACCAACATTTCCGTGGCATCCCAACAGCGCTACAGTGACAGTAGTTATGCAGAAACAAAATACAAGGGGGCGCCAACAATATTTCCGTGTCATTCCAACAGTGCTACAGAAACAGTAGTTTTGCAGAATACAAGGTGATGTCCACTAACATTTCTTTGTGTGGATCGATATTATTTTAGGGCAGCAGGTTCACTGATAATGACACTATAATAACTCACACACCTTATTGACTCCTCAAGCATATTTCGAAACTAACCTCTAAATATGGATAGTTATGTTGCAAGAAGTACCATGATCAAAATACATATGTTGCTTTATTGCTTAGTCATCAGTCAAATTATACTTGGGCAGTTATGGAAGTCATGGCTTTCAAAAAATGAGCTTAGAACATCGTTTTCAATCTTGGTTTTTGAAAAATGTCACGGTATTTCAAAAATGTGGAATCTGTTTTATATTTCACGGGTTGCAACTAGTCTTTAATAAATAAGATATAAATAAGATAATATCTTTATAAATAAGATAGGTGTTTACATTTTTTTACTAAACTGTTAAGTATGCTAAGCTACACGCTACCAAGAAACAATGGTCGACGTTAGGGCAACTTGAAATAGGAAAATAAAATGTAAATACTGAAGCACTTTAAGGTAATAAATATTAATTACTTAGCTGATTTTTTAACGTTATTTCCTGAGTGTTTGCTAATATCAAAATCATACAAAAAACATGAAGACTAAGTATTGCTTTGGCTTGGAGAAGATATTTTCTCAACTTTGTAATCTGAAGAATCTCAAAACAATCGTTTCCCGTAACAATCAATCTTACGTCTTCGATGAGAGCTTAAATTAAATGGCGACATCTGGAGATGACAATTGAAACTAAGATAGGACGATAGTCCAAAGATGTAAAAATCGTGTAAAACGAAAAAAAAACCACAGCTAGACCACTACGTGTTTCTTAAATACAAAAAACATTTGGTGGCCGACATTTGGTCACCGGCCGACATTTGGTCACTTTACCTTAAATCACAACGGTTTAAAAACCCGTTACGATCACATTCCATTTAAATCATCCAAATCATTTGTAAACGCCACAACCAATCAAATCCTTTTGTACATAGTCTTTTTAAACCCATGTAACCTGAAATAAACAGTTGAGTTGTCAGTTGTTGTTCGTTCAGCCCAGATGCAGATTTCAGTCTTTACTTATTTCACACTACAATTTTGGCAGCCGAAAACCTCACAATATTAGTAGGTGAATTGTTGAATTTTCCTCGTAAAGTACAAGAAATGATGGCTTAATTGTTTTTGCAATTGGAGTATATTCTATTTTTTATTTTTGGATATCAGGATATCGACGATTGTGTATCCATTGTCGATTTGTTTATGAAGGATCGTCTATCCGGTTTCCACTCAAATTTAAATTTTTCATCTGCCGTCTGAATTCTTCCTCGAAAACAATTTTAGAATAGTATTTTTTAACATGATTATTCGAAAGTTTCGTGTTATAGGAATTTGAGAGATTAATAAAAATAGATTCTTTAATTTTCCTTTTTCTGTCATTCTATTCGTAATTTGTAATCAGGGAGATGATTACAACTATGCATATGATTCGATATCATTGCGGCATCGACATTAAAAGTTTAGATGCGACATTAAAAGTTTAGTTTAGATATGTGATTCTTTAAGCGTTCTTTAAGGAATTGTTACTCTCTCCTAGATAAAAGTAGTCTTGGTTTTACATGGGACTTTGTATATTAGGTCGTTGAAATCTTGCCTCAGGAGGTTTCTAGTTTTGTTAAAATTCAATTTACTATTTAGAGTAAAAATTGGGTGGTGTTCCGAAATGTTTCTTTAAATTTCTTTTCCTATTGTTTAACAAAAGGAAAAATTATATAGTGGCTTGTTTGATTATTTAGGTTGTTTTTTTGTTTTTTTTTTTGGGGGGGGGGGTTATATATATTCTGAAATATTTTACAAATGGCATTTTCAAATAAATGATTTAGGATATTCAATTTTTATTAACAAACTTCTTATTTAAGAAATTTCATTTTTTAAAGCAGATTTTTTTTTGATGAGTAAATAATGCTCCCTCAACACTCATTTTTATGATGTTGTATTTCTATGCAAGGGGAGTTGCCGAATAGGAATTTTGGATTCTTCCTGAATAGGTTGGTTTACGTTAACATGTTTGGAGTTTATTATTTTTGTATATGAGAATGTCCAAAAATGGGATTTGATTATTTGTTTCTTCTTCGATTGTGAATTGTAATTAATTAGAAAATTGATTAAAAGCTTTACTTATTGTAGCTGGAGTATGAGCATCTGTTACGATTAGACAATCTATATATCTTCTGTAATATAGACAATTGTAGATATAGTTATGGCCTAAATGTTCGACGTATTGCATTGTTATGTCGGGGAGGCAACCGGAAGTTCCCAGGCCCATAAAACAACCTAGGGTTTGTTTGTAGATATCATTCAGGAATATGAAAAATTGTTTATCGAAAATCAAATTGATCAGGTCAACAATTAATGTCATATTGAAATAGGAAGGTAATCGTTATTTATTGGTAATAAAGTGAAGAGCTCGAATAATCAAAGTTTTGGAAAGGGATGTACATAAATCTTTCATATCTAACGAAAATAATTTGTGATTATCTGCAATTTTTAATGTTTTCATATCATTCACAATTTGTTTTGGATTATTGATATAGTCTACTCCCTTCTTTGTATAGGGAGTTAAAGCTTGAAATACAAAATTTGAGCATTTTTCGATTGGAGAATGCTTACAATTTATGATTGGTCTAGCTTTATACATACCGTTGTTTAGATTAGATTTATATATTTTAGATAATATTGTTATTTTGGGAAGTTGGGAATCATTAGTCACAAATTCTTTTAAATTATCTTTTATTAATTTGTGTTTTTTTTCATAGGGATGTAATATCTTTATTTACTTTTTGTATAATATTATCTGCAGTGTAATTAGATGCTAATATCTGGTATATTTGACTATTTTCTTTTAAATGATAATTAACAAAATCAGTGTAATCATCCTTATGAAAAACGATTGTGATATCGTCTTTCTCTACATTGATGACAAATATTATTATTTTTGATATTTTTGTATCCATGATATTCTAAAGGATGGAAATTAGTGGGATTTTTCTTTTTGTTTTTATAATTATTGCTATATTAATTTATTTTTTTTAATATTAAAATATTAATTATTTTTTCTCTGTAGTTTTCTTTAGTTTCATTTGGAAGATTTTGAGATTGTAAACTTTTTTTCAATTTTAGCTACTAAATTTATGAAGATAGGTTTGTGGTTGTCTAAATTAAATTTAACACCTTTATTTAATACACTAGTTTGTTCGTGTGTTAATTGAATTTTTGATAGATTTAGGACCAATTTTTTGCTTTATTATTGTTTTTGTATGGCCATTTTTTTATATTCAGGTTAGTTAGGATTTTTATGTGTCTATTGCTTATTTTCTGATAAAGATGGTCACATTTTTCATAGTCAGAAACAATGCCATGCACTCGGCTAATTTTTAAAAAATATTCAGTACAATTTAAAATACAGAGCGACTAGTTTCATAACCATATCCTAGGTTATATTATCAAGCTAGAGTTAACAATGGAACTGGGTAATATTTATAGATGAAATAGACAGTCAATCAAGTAATCACATGTCCTCCGTGGGTGTCCCCGTATATGCTGATTTGGGCAGTCTGACGTAACAGCTACGGATGTATATTAATGAACTTCATGGTGGTAGGCAAATATAAATTTCATGGATTCAATTTCTTGGTTGAAAACTTGTATAGTGCTGGAAGGGCAAATGCCCTATTTACTGGCATTCGTAAATTGTCGCATTGTTTCATATCTTTTAAAATAAACAAGTAATTCAATGTAATTCCATTGTTAGTTGGTTTTCTATAAACAGCAGTAACAAAGTTAGAATATGTCCGTGTAATTTTGATGTCTAGAAACGGAATAGAAGCTTCAATTTCTTTTTCTAATTTGAAGTTAATACTAGGATGAATGTCATTGATAATGTCCGAAATTCCTTCTTGAATATCGGAGTCTCTATAGAAAAGAAGATCGTCTACGTATCGACAATAGAGTGGGATTTGAAGTTCTTCGTCATCGTAGATAAGGAATGCGGAGTCTTCGATAAAAATCATTATTAGTTCAGCTAAATTGGTGGACAAACCCACAAAAAGTCCACTATCTTGCCTATAGAATTTCTCTTCAAATGAAAAAATTTGAAGTTTAAATAATGCTCTAATAAGGTTGCAGCAGGTTTCAATTTGCTGCGTATTACAGTAGCCATGGAAGCTTTTGTATATGAAATGCTCAAAGGCCTTACAAATTAATTCGTAAGACACGGAGCTAAATAAAGCTTCAACATCCAACGAGCAAAATGAAAAGTTAGGGACATATTCCATTGTTTTTATCTTCTTTACAACTGAAAAACTGTTAGATACTGCGTGACTGGAAATGATAATGAAAGAACGTAACTTACAATAAATCATCTGTGAGAGCTCTTTGATTGCTGAATTATTACAAGTAACAATAGGTCTTGCTTCGTATATCTCCTTTTATATATTTTCTTTATGTAATTTTGGAAGGAGATGCAAATTGGGAATACAGAATGAACTATACTTAAGTTTGTCAGATAAAGTATGGGTAATGTATCTATTGAGGGCTAATTCCCGAAAAATATATGTAATGTAATTTATAACTGTTTTGCTGTTTATGGAGAAAAAATTGATTCCCGGGGTGGACCCCAAAACCAGTTGGCACATGGCCTTGTATTGGTGATTGTTCATAACGACTGAGTTCATGCCGATAAAGGAAGGAATCTTTAACACCTCCTGTAGTTTCAATTTCTGAATACCTTCCCTTCAAGGGGGTTAAAATTGTGTGTATTAAGGGTTCTTAATGAGCTTCTAATAATGTTATCTATGGTAGACCGAAAGTGAAGGGGAACTATTGTTTTTGGAAGGGAGGATTTTAAAGATCTTCGAATGAGGTTAAGTGTTTCCTCCTTTTGATCACAAAAAAA
>JAFIDM010059153.1:0-12877 GCA_023159025.1 Thereuonema tuberculata | reverse complement strand
AGGTGAAAAGCCATTTAAATGTGAGTTTTGTGAAAAAAGCTTTTCTCAAGCAGCGAATTTAACAAGCCACATTAGATCACATAAAGATGAAAAGCCTTTTAAATGTGAGTTTTGTGAAAAAAGCTTTTCTGTTGCAAGTAATTTAAGAACCCACATTAGATTACATACAGATGAAAAGCCATTTAAATGTGAGTTTTGTGAAAAAAGCTTTTCTCTAGCAGCTCATTTAACAAGCCACATTAGATCACATACAGGTGAAAAGCCATTTAAATGTGAGTTTTGTGAAAAAAGCTTTTCTCAAGCACCTTTTTTAACAAGACACATCACATCACAACTGGGTGAAAAGATTTAAAACTCCACATCAGATCACACACAGAAGAGAAAGCATTTAAATGCAAATTTTGTGGTAAGACTTTTTTCCAAGCAAACAGTTAAGTGTTCATTTTAGATCACGAGGTGAAAATTGATTAAATGTGAATTTTGCAATAAAGACTTTTCTCATGGATGTAATTTGAGAACTCACATCAGACAACATTTAGGTGATTAAATTGTATATATTATTTCTTGGAAGAAAGCTTCAGAATCATAAGAATAAAAGCTAGTTAATGTTAGTTTGGCAAAAAAATGTTTTTATCTTCATTCTGTTTTCACATGAGATTCCATTCATATAGAAAGCAATTAGCATTTGAATTCAACAAAAGATACACTTTTCACATAAATGTAAATATTCTGTTTTATTAGAAAAATAAAAAGCTTTTTCAGTTGGATGTTTATAAAAGAACTATTCAGGAAACAACTGATGTAGTTATAAAGCCACAACATACTCACATAAATAAATGCAATAAAACATACATTTATTAAAATAAATTTTCAAAGAGATAAAACGTCTCTTCTTCTTCAGCTTAAAATGAAATTGTAACGAAATAAAAAAGAATTTAAATAACAATTAAGGAAGACTACGTGAATACAATATTACATTGATTGTTAAAAACAATTGCTATTACAAGAATTATAATAATAATAATAATTTGAGAGAAGTACAAGTCATCAACCATTAAATACATCTAAATTTTACCACGTTTTTACAACGTTCACAATTTTTATTGACTATTTCCTTAGCCATTCCTGTTATCCTTTCATTCACTTGAATCCCATCATTTCTATTTAAATTACTACTTTTTGTGTTTCTAATATACATGCTTTCTATTATCTTTCTTTTCTTATTGTCTTTTTCCACGCTTAAGATTTTAATCTCATTATTCATACAATGTTTTTGTTGAATACAGTGCTCTGCCACCTCAGATTTGGTTATTGATTTATTATTTATGTAGCTGTCAATGTAATATTGTATTCACGTAGTCTTCCTTAATTGTTATTTAACTTCTTTTTTATTTCGTTACAATTTCATTTTAAGCTGAAGAAGAAGAGACGTTTTATCTCTTCGAAAATTTCTTTGAATAAATGTATGTTTTATCGCATTTATTTATGTGAGTATGTTGTGGCTTTATAATAATAATTCCAGAAGAGAAGAAATTAGGAAGAAACTGATGTAGTTGTATATATATTGTGATCATATTAGATCATATATAGCATTTATATAAATCTAAATTTGGTAAAAAAATAAATAGGGGTTGGGGCAGGAAGTGTCAAAAACAAGTAAATTAACTTGTAAAGTTGGATCATGTCTAGATGAAGAAGCTTTTTAAGTTTAAGATTTACTAAGAAAAATAGTTTCACTGATTCCCCTTTAGATATTATAATGAAATGCAGTTGTATTAAGAAAATTAGGAAAAGAATTGTTTTAATCAGGCATTTAACTAGGTTATGTACGTCACATAAATGTACATTTCTTTATTAAAAGGGATTGTTTCTGTTTTTGGACAGAGTATTTTAAGTGATTTAGAAGTTGTTTTTCATTTACATAATAAATAGGGAAGTAAAGTTCTTAAAAATAATTAATTAGAAAAAGAAAACGTCAGTAATCTTGTCTTTCTAATTCATTTAATTTAAGACTTTCTTTAAAAATGAGTTTCATGTTTTTATGAAATAAGTCAAAATACAACTTTAATTTAAATGATTTTTAATGATTTAAAAAAAATAAATACTTGGTGATTTCTTAATCAAAGTTTAATGGCTGTGTCTTTAGATTATTGCCTAAAATTTCGGGAATTTGATGTTTTACAGTATTGCTAGAAATAGAATCTAAGAGAAGTATTATATTCACTTTCAAATGTTTGTGTGTGTGTGCTTTTTATTGTAAGTGTTAAACACTAACATTCCTGAAATTTGCCTTTTTTTCTTTTGTTTTGATAACACTGGGCTACAATTTTTTTTTTTTTTTTTTTGTTGTTGCCTAGGTACTGATTTTATGTATGTACTGATTTTAACTATATTTGGGGCCCTGAATCTAAAAATGAAATCTTTCATTTCAGTTTTTCTGTATCAGCTGTACTTTTTAGATGCAGCAGACTCTAGGAGTAATTGTTTCAACTATTGATACATATAAGGTATTGATAACGTACACTTAAATAAATTCATAAATAAACTATTTAAGTGCTGTTTCCTCTTTGTTTCTGCAGTCGTATATCTACTTTTTACAACAGACTATCAGCTTATTGTATATTATTTTTTTATGAGCCAAATTCATAAAGTAATATAAAACCTCTTTTAAGTAGGGTGTGGCAAAACTGTAACTCATTTCAATCCCATTGCTTCTTAGAGCAACTCCTAAAATGCCCTTATTGTTTTCATCTGTGCTGCTATCTGTTGGTATCTGATTCCACTCAATTCAAAAACTTCCAGAAAAATCCGCTAGATGATTGGTGCGTAATTATTGATAGCTCTATGCGTCCTTCTACACAATGGCAACAAATACGGCTCAATACCAATTGCTCATTCAACGCAAATGAAGGAAGAATAAGACGCCATAGCTTTGGTCATGGAGAAGATAAAATATCAGGAACATCAATGGGTAATTTGTGTGGACTTAAAGATGGTAAACTTTCTCCTTGGACAGCAACCTGACAAACACTAAATATCCTTGTTTCCTGTATCTCTGGGATAGCAGGGACAAAAAAAAAAAAATCACTAGATATAAAAGAAGTGGTCTAAGAGAAAAAACATGGCTGATGGGAAAAACAATATCATTAAAGAGCCTCTAGTTGGAAGAGAGAAAATCATCTTTCCCCCACTGCCTATCAAGCTAGGCTTAATGAAGCAGTTTGCAAAGGCTCTTGATAAGAATGGATCGTGCTTTGCTTACATAGGAAGAAAACTGCCTCAGATAAGTACAGAAAAACTGAAAGCTGGAATTTTCCATGGCCCACAAATAAGACAGTTTATAAAAGATCCGGCTTTTGTGGAGTCCATGAATGAGATTGAGCAGAAAGCATGGATGTCATTTGTCGAGGTTGTCAGAAATTTCCTGGGCAACCAAAAAGCTAAAACCTATGTTGAGCTAGTAAACGAGATGCTCAACAACTTCAGAAACCTTGGATGTAGTATGAGCTTAAAAAGTTCACTATCTACATAGCCACTTGGACCATTTTCCTGAAAATTTAGGCGATACAAGTGAAGATTAGGTGAAAGATTTCACCAGGAAATAAAAACTATGGAGGACCACTACCAAGGAAGATGGGATACCCACAAGATGGCAGATTACAGCTGGAACCTCAAAAGAGACTGTTGAAACAAAGTACATTCAAGAATGTCACACAAAAGATGTTTCCGAAGACTGACTTTAATCAGTGAATTTTCTTTTCTTCAAAACTAAGTGTAACTGTAGTTACTAAAGTGCTACTGTAATTTCTTATATGATTTTCATTAGTATAAAATTCTCTAGAAAATATATAAAGACTTTATATTTCTTTGGTTTTTATTAGAAAACCAACACACACACACAAACCCACAGTCACATGTTAAAGTATCATAAGGTAAGTCAGGACATTTTTATATCTCAGAAACTAGAGCTGCTAAGGAAAAACTAATGCCATATTTGGATACAGTTGAGGTAATTATACCTAAAAACAGCTCTAAATACCCCGGCACCAAAACTGCTGTTGGCCTTGTAATTAATTTACATAGTTTGTTAATCTTCTCAATTTGAATCATTTGAAAGCTCACACAGAGTGATATAATTAGAACTGTTAGAATTCATTATTTTATTTCTATTATTTTTCTTTGGGAATTTTGTCATTTTCATTTGCAAAATTTGTATTAAGGATCTGCATGGGAAATTTGTTAGATCATCTCTTGTTAATAAATAGTCCTGAAACTTGTGTGCATATAAATCAATAAGTTCAAGAAAGTGGGAGAAGGAAAACATAGACATGTATAAACAATTGATTTTAGGTATTTTTTAATAATTCAGAAACATTTCAAAGAAATTGTAATGGAAGGTGTTGTGATGGTCTCAACCATTTAACCAAAAAAGAAAAAGATTCCAAATGCTAGAGTGCAATGGAAGGGTGGGGAATTACAACCCCTACCAAACTCCTCCTTGAAACATTAACACTTCCCAGTTACAAAATGTAAAGGGAAACAACATCAATAAATCTAAAAACACATTTTTCAGTTTAAATCTCAAGGATTTTATTATTAGTAGTAGTAGTATCTCGAAAAAGTTTCAAACCATGGGGTTCCCCAGCTAATGCAATATGGCGGGTCAAGGACCAAAGCACATATTGCCAAGTGTTAAAAAAAAAACTTTGGAAGAATAGTTAGGGATGGGTGCTTGTGTCCCTAAATTTCCTAACTATGCGTGTTGTGTTGAGTACCAAAGCCTTCTGGAGTTGTGCGTAAGTGTTTTTATGAAGTCCTAGTGTGCTGAGGCTGTGGTGCAATGTGTGAGGAACTAGACCAGTGGCGGACAGGACAATGGGTACAACATGTACTCGGTCCTGCCTCCACTGCTTCTGGAGCTCGTGTGCTAGGTCTGTATATTTACTTATCTTGTCTGCGTGAGTTTTCTGCTTGTTCTTGCTGATAGGCACTGCAGTATCAATGAGATAGATCTGTTTGTTGACCTTATCAACAAGTGTGATGTCAGGTCTGTTGTGATGTATAGTTTTGTCTGTGTGAATGGGGCGATCCCAGTACAGCTTATGTGAGGTTGACTCTAGTATGCTTTGTGGTGTGTACTTGTAGTATGGGACTGTGTTCTTAATAAGTGAGTGTTTCTGTGCTAGCTGTTGATGAACGATCGACGCTACCTGATTGTGTCAGTGGAGGTAGTCTGTTTGGGACAGAAGGGGACAGCCTGATATTATGTGGTCAATCGTCTCATGTGCAGTGTGGCATTTCCTGCATCTGTCATCGTGTGTGTATGCGTCGTGTAGAATGTGTTTCTTGTAGTTGCGTGTGGGGATGACTTGGTCCTGTATCGCGATCATGAACCCTTCGGTCTCCCCAAACAGATCACCATTCGTCAGCCATCTGTTCGATGCTTCCATGTCGACATGAGGCTGGCTGAGTTCGTGGCGATGTCTGCCATGGAGTTCCTTACGAGCACATGATTCACGCAGCTGCTGTGTGTGGGTTTCGGGAATGGTGAGAGTAAAAGAAGGGTTTTCGAGGTCCAGGGGTGTGAGGTGTGTGTCAGCCTTGACAATGGCTGAGTGGAGTGAGGAGTGTTGTGCTCTTTGGTGGAAGTGTTCCCTAAGTGTGTGTACTTGTTTTTCGTGTAGGGTGAAGAGATTGATGAGTCCTCGGCCTCCCTCCTTGAGGGGAAGAGTCATCCTTTCCATAGCGGACTTGGGATGGTGCATGTTGTGTTGCGTGAATGTAGTGCATGTTGTGTGTTGTAGTGCTTCGAATTCAGTGTTTGTCCATGGAATTATGCTGAACGAATATGTTAGTGTGGGGACGGCAAAAGTGTTGATGGCTTTAATTTTATTTCTGGCATTGAGTTGGGTTTTGAGGATGTTGTGAACACGAGCACGGTATGTTTTCTTGAGTGCTTTTTTGATGTTTGCGTTGTCAATGGCGCGCGCTTGCTGTAAGCCCAGGTACTTGTAGGCCTCTCCCTCTTCCATGGATTGGATGGCCAACCCATGGTCCAGTTCAAAGCCCACCAACTTCGTAGTCTTCCCTCGTGTTATATGTAGCTTGCGGCATTTGTCAATTCCAAATTCCATCCCAGTGTCTTTGGTGAACTGTGTTGTGACTTGTAGTAAATTGGTAAGTTGTGCGTTGTTTGTGGCGTAGAGTTTAATATCATCCATGTAGAGTAAGTGTGTGATTTTGTGTGGTATCAGAGTGCCTGAGGTAAGCCTATAACCGTATTTTGTGTTATCTAGCATGTGGCTTAATGGATTCAAGGCGAGGCAGAACCAAAGAGGACTCAAGGAGTCTCCCTGGAAAATACCTCTCCTTATGGGAATGGAATCTGTAGTGATGGAGGTGTTGGAGGTGCATAAATGTAATGTTGTGTTTCAACTCTTCATCGTGGCATTCAAGAATGCCGTGATGTTGGGGTGTACTTTGTAGAGTTGAAGAGTGTGTGAAAGCCAGGAATGGGGGACTGAGTCTAATGCCTTCTTGTAGTCGATGTACGCGATGTTTAAGTTCCTATTCTTCGCACGCGCCTGCCGCAGGATTACCGAGTCAATAAGGAGTTGCTCCTTACAACCCTGGGAATTCCTACGACAGCCCTTCTGCTGTTCGGAAAGAATGTTGTGTGTCTCGATGTGTGGATAAAATTTGTCTGCAAGGCAGGAGGTCAGGAGTTTGTAAAATGTGCGGAGGCAAGTGATTGGACGGTAGTTTGCAGGGTGTGTTGTGTCAGTGTTCTTGCTCTGTAGGTAAGTGACACCCTGTGTGAGGAAAAGGGGCATATGTTCTGGGTGTTGGATTATGTCAGTGAGGGCAAGAGCTAGCTTCCCATGCAGGGACGTGAACCTCTTGATCCAGAAGTTCTGAACGCCGTCTGCACCAGGAGACTTCCAGTTGTGTGCATGTTTTAGTGCTGTCTGGATGTCTGCGAGAGTAATATCATTGAAGGGCATGAAGGGTAAGTGTTCAGCGAGTTGTTGTTCCTCTGTGATCCACGGTGCTTTGTCATTGTGGGGGATGGGGTTGGACCACAGAGACGACCAGTAATGTAATGCTTCGCTGGTGGGTGTGTTTGTGTTGGGTGTAGTGGAGGGAGATGTAAGGGATCTGTAGAATTTTTTCTCATTGTATTGAAAAGTGTTGTTCTGTTGTTTGCGCAGAGTGCATTGTTGTATCTTTGTAATCTTTTTGTAAGTGCACTCAGTTTTTGATTTAGTGTGTCGAGGTGTTCCTGAATCTGGTTATGATGGTTTGAGTGTGAAGGGCGAGTGTTTATGTGCTTGAATATCTTCCTGACCTGGGACATAAGTTTCTTTGTTTTGTTTCCTGCACAGTACTGTGTGAGCCTGGCTATGTCTCCTCTAAGGTCGCTGATGTGGCCCTCAAGACGACGTCTCCAAGGGGGGATGTATTCTTGTGACCGTGCAGTGGTAGTATGTGGTGTGGTTTGATTCCAAGTGTCCGAATGGTTCCCAGTGCCGCGCAGTAGAGTGTTGTATGTATGTCTTCTAATGTTTGGATATTGTCAAGGTGTTGTGGGATAGCGTGTGTGTTGAGATGGTATATGACTGTGGCAAGTTGTTTTGATGTGTGTACTTTGGGGAGTGGAGGTCTGAGTGTGGGGTCTGTGCCTGTATATTGTGCTAGTGCGGTGTAGAAATTATCATGTGCTGCTTGTAGTATGTCATTAGTTGCATTGTTGGGGCATTTTGACTGAGAGGTAGAAATTGCTTCTGTGTTTGCCATAAAGGTTATTATTATTAACATATGACACAGTACAAAGACAACATCTTTGGCTGGATTAATTGAGCAATTCAAGTCTCACCCAGAGACCTAAGAATTGTCCAGGTATCTTCGCAAAATATATGCAGTGCCTAGTAATGATGTATTTTGCAGGTCTGTTATTGAAATCTAATGAAGTTCCAAGCTATTAAAGTGTTTTACAAATTCCTTAGATAAAGCATCGAGGGCACCAATAACTGTAGGTGTTACAGTGGCACGTTTGTTCCACAAACAAGAAATTTCAATTGTCAGATCCCTGTATTTTGTGATCTTTTCCAATTCTTTCTCAACAATTCGTGCATCTCCAGATATTACCACATCTATTAGAAAAACATCTTTCCTCTCTACAATTGTTATGTCTGGAGTGTTGTGTTCCAAATGACGGTCTGTTTGAATTCTGAAGTCCCAGAGGATTTTGACCTCATCATTTTCTAGCACCTTTTCAATAGAATGTTCCCACCAATGTTTGGAAACTGGTAATTGATATTTTTTGCATAAATTCCAATGAATAATAGTGAATACTCTATCATGGCGTCTTTTGTACTCAGTCTGAGCAATTTTACTACAACCACTGATAAGATGGTCAATAGTTTCATCCTTCACTTTGCATAATCTGCATTTACTATCGTTGCTCACGTGCTGTATTTTGGTTTTCATCACGTTAGTTAATAAAGCTTGTTCTTGGGCAGCAAATATTAACCCTTCTGTTTCTTTCTTGATGTAACCATTTTGAAGCCATTGCCAGTTTCTGGAATTGTCAATTTTTTCTTCAATTTGTTTTATATATTGCCCATTTAGAGGCTTGTTTTTCCAACTCTCAAACCGTTGTCTTTTGGTTTCTGTTTTATATTCCAATTTAGTCCCGATAACTTTCAAGATGTTTTCCTTACAGGCTTCAATCAGCAGTTTTTCATTGCTTATTTTTATGTAATCATTTAATCCTCGTTTTTCCTCTTCCACAGTTTGCTTAACTTGAAGAAGTCCTCTGCCTCCTTCCTTCCTTGGAAGATATAAACGATCAACATCACTTCGAGAGTGTAGTGCAAGATGCATGGTCATTAATTTTCGAGTTCTCCTGTCTAAAGTATCCAAGTCAGCTTGTGTCCAGTCCTGCAGTGTATCTAATAACAGGAACTGCCCAGGTATTAATGGCTTTGATAGTATTACCACCATTTACCTTTGATTTTAAAACTTTTTGTGTATTCACAGCTTGTTTTCTTTTTAACTTGAGCATTTAGTATTTCATTTGATTCCAATATTCCAAGATATTTGTAGGAATCTTCGAAGTTAAGGGACTTGATGATGTTCCCATTTTCAGATATTATCCCATCAGATTTTTGAGGTTTTCCTCGTTTCATGTAAGTGTAGCACACTTGTCTAGTCCAAATTCCATTTTGATGTCTTTATTAAAAATCTGAACTGTGTTGATGAAGGATGTAATTTCCTTTTCAGATTTCCCATACAATTTCAGATCATCCATGTAGAATAAATGGGAAATTTTTCCAGTTTGTTTTGAGACTTCATATCCGAAGGATGTTTTCTTCAAAATTGATGTTAGGGGAATGAGTGCAATAGTAAATAATAAGGGTGATAATGCATCACCTTGAAATATTCCCCGTCTGATTTTCACTTCGCCAAGTTCTTGTCCATTTGATAATAAGGTTGTTTTCCAAAATTTCATAGCTTCTTTTAAGAAATTTCTGATGTTTTCACTGATTCCAAAAATTTCTAAGGATTTTTGAATCCAACTGTGTGGCAGAGAATCAAAAGCCTTCTTGTAATCAATCCAAGCCATATAAAGATTAGTTTTATGTTTTTTTGAATTTAGAAGAATCATTTTGTCAATCAGTAACTGATCTTTAGTTCCACGTGAATTTTTACAATTTCCTTTTTGTTCAATCGGATACAAAGAATTTCTTGACATAAAGTCATAAATTGAATTTGCCAATATTCCTGTTAATAATTTAAACATTGTTGGTAGACATGTAATAGGACGAAAATTGCTGGGAACTGCCCCTTTAGCCTTGTCTTTCATTATTAAGAATGTCTTTCCACATGTCATCCATTCTTCAATTGATGAGGATTGTAAAATATGATTGAAAGGATCTGTAAGTCTGTCATGTAGGCTGATTATAGGTGCTTTAGCCAAAATCCATGTAATTCATCTTTACCAGAAGCGGACCAGTTTTTGACTTTTTTGATTTGCTTAACAACCATTTCTTTAGTAATAATCAGGTTTTGCATTTGTTTCTTCTTTGTTTCTCTAAAAGTGTCTTGAATCCATGTTGCGTTTTCATTGTGTTTTTACTGGGTTATCCCATATATTCTTTCAAAATTCCAAAGTTTCGTCTTTATCTGGGCAATCATCTGAATTGCAAGCTGTAGAACCCATTAAATTCCTATAAAACATATGTTGATTTGTTCTAAATTGTGAGTTTTGCTGATACTGGGTAACGAGTCCTTCATATCTGATGATCTTTTTTGAAATTGCAACAACTCTTTGTTTCAATTTTTCATTGACTTCTGCAATTGTTTTGGAGCCTAAATGATATTTTTTGACTAAATATTCTTTGATTCGCTCATTTTTTAATTTGCCATCTTTTATGTTCTTTAAATTACTAATATCAGCTTGTAATTTATTAATATTCCCCTCTAATCGAATTTTCCATTTTGGTTTTCCAAACTCTTTTCTAACTTTTGATATTTTGTAACCTAATTCTGTTGTTATCACTGCTGCTGTGGTATACATGAGTAAGTTTGTTTCTGAAATATTATTAGTTTTGATAGTACTAATTGCAAAATTTGCATCTTTTAGTATTTCTTTTAATTGAGTTTTCCTTATTTGTTTCAGAGCTGGAAGTCGCTGTCGTTCCATTGTATTTTGCATAGACTGAAGAATTTTCTCTTTCAGATGTTGTTGTCGTGTGGTTTGCTGAGTTGTAATAATATTTAAATGTATGGCTTCTTCCATTTCCCCAATTCCTTGTGCATGACTATTTTGTGCATTATTATTTTCCCGATGATCTTGGGTAGTGGCACTACCAGTATTCAGTGGATTTATTTCTAATAAAATTTCTGGTGCTTGATTTGAAGCATTTGGGGTATAATTATTTCCAATTTCAAAATTTTGTATGTTATTATTGCCGAGGTTCAAAGCTTCTCTTTCCAATTCTTTCAATTGTAAATCTGTAAATACTTTACTTTTTATTATAAAACGCCGTTGATCCATTAGCCTTTGCTCAGTTATTTCTGAAGTTGAGTCTTTTTCTTTCCAGATGTTAAACATTCTTTTTTGGAATCCTCTTTTTGATGAGTCTGATTGATAATAGCATATCATAATTTCCTTGTTTATTTCAATTGTCCACTTTTTTCTTTTAATTTTTCCTTCCAGTCGCTGTACAGTTGCCTGCCCTGGTTGCCAAGCAGCAGCAACTGAGCCCTGTTGCCCATTTTTCGCCTGCTGCCCAGGAACTACAGCACCTGATGCGGCCCTTGTTGACCCGGCGACGACCGATCCGGTATAGGATTCTTTGTTTTGTTCACCATTGAAATGGGCTGGGACACACTTAGTCTGGCTTCTCAACCAAGACCAATCTGGCTTGGGTGGCCCTTCTGGTAGCTACGCTACCGCCAGCATAGCTCTTAGTATCATAGAAGCACACAATCCCCCACACCACGAAAAGGTGGTGTCCCATGTGAGGGATTGTTATTATTAGTATCTCGAAAAAGTTTCAAACCATGGGTTTCCCCAGCTAAGACAAGATGACAGGTCAAGGACCAAAGCACATATTGCCAAGTGTGTAAAAAAAAAAAAAAAAAAAAAAAAAAGTTTGGAAGAATAGTTAGGGATGGATGCTGGTGTCCATAAATTTCCTAACTATGCGTGTTGTGTTGAGTACCACAGCCTTCTGCAGTTGTGCATAAGTGTTTTTGTGAAGTCCTAGTGTGCTGAGGCTGTGATGCAATGTGTGAGGCACCAGACCAGTGGCAGACAGGACGATAGGTACAACACGTACTCGGTCCTGCCTCCACTGCTTCTGGAGCTCGTGTGCTAGGTCTGTATATTTACTTATCTTGTCTGCGTGAGTTTTCTGCATGTTATTGCTGATAGGCACTGCAATATCAATGAGATAGATCTGTTTGTTGATCTTATCAACAAGTGTGATGTCAGGTCTGTTGTGATGTATAGTTTTGTCTGTGTGAATGGGGCGGTCCCAGTACAGCTTATGTGAGGTTGACTCTAGTACACTTTGTGGTGTGTACTTGTAGTATGGGACCGTGTTCTTAATAAGTGAGTGTTCGTGTGCTAGCTGTTGATGAACGATCGATGCTATCTGATTGTGTCGGTGGAGGTAGTCTGTTTGGGACAGAAGGGGACAGCCTGATATTATGTAGTCGATCGTCTCATGTGTGGTGTGGCATTTCCTGCATCTGTCATCGTGTGTGTTTGCGTCGTGTAGAATATATTTCTTGTAGTTGCGTGTGGGGATGACTTGGTCCTGTATCGCGATCATGAACCCTTAGGTCTCCCCAAACAGCTCACCACTCGTCAGCCATCTGTTCGACGCTTCCATGTCGATATGAGGCTGGCTGGGTTCGTGGCAATGTCTGCCATGGAGTTCCTTACGAGCCCATGATTCATGCAGCTGCTGTGTGTGGGTGTCGGGGGTGGTGAGTGTTAGAGAAGGGTTTGCGAGGTCCAGGGGTGTGAGGTGTTATTATTAATATTATTATTATTATTATTTTCTATTTATTTATTAGTTTACATTAAAAAAAAAGCTATAAACAAATCAATTTAATATATTATATCATAATAGGCTTTCTTTCTACAAATCTAGGATGAATAAACTCATTAGAAGACTTGGCTAGTTCTCAGTAAATTTTCCTAAGGTGAACAGAAATGAACTAAATTAAAAATTAGTGATACTTTGTCTGTTTCCTCTGCTGAAATCCTACCTTTGATCTATGTAAGCTTTTTTTTTCTGATTGATCTATGAATTATTTCGTTATTGTGATTTTTCTATGAAGCATGAAGTTGCAGTAA
>JAFIDM010059152.1:0-12878 GCA_023159025.1 Thereuonema tuberculata | reverse complement strand
AACAAAGCAATAAAAATCAAAAAACAGCACAAGACTAAATAATTGCCATTCTGAATCAATTATCGGGGGGAATTGGGGACGGCCCGTTTCGTCCTTCCTGGGACTCCTCAGCCCAATCCGCCCACCCCGATAAAAGACCCAGAACGGCAAAAACCTAAGTGAAAGCCACCGTCACTCCTGACAGTGTCCCCCGACAACAGAAGAAACAAGAAAATAATTTGGTGTGTTGTGAAACACCACCAAAAGCCTTAACCCTCAATTCGTGGGTGTAAAAGGCTTTTAATAAGCGAACTAAAGGTTCAAAAATATTCTAAATAATAAATTTAACGTGCTGTGAATAGTATAAACAAAGCAATAAAAATCAAAAAACAGCACAAGACTAAATAATTGCCATTCTGAATCAATTATCGGGGGAAACCATATTTGAGAATGGAAAAGATAAATATTAAAAATAGATACTAATAAAATCTAATGAGAAATCAAGATTGCCAGCAAGGTTACCACAATAACATACCCAGCTGGAAGCAGAGGCTTGATGGGAATGAGAATGAATGAATATAGGAAATGTACAGCATGAACAATAGAAGAAAAACTCTGCTCAGGATTGAACCAATGTAGGAGAATGTAAAATTGACTATAGGAAGGAGGCAGGGCCATTTAACAGCATTGTAGGCCCTGTGCAAAGTAATATACTGGAGCCTTAAATAATTTATTTATTTATTTATTTATTTTTTTTTTTACAGACTATATTGCTGCTTGGAAGTTAAAACATTAACAATTCATAATAAAATAATGAATGTACTGAGTATCTGAAGGACATATTTAAGAACACTCATTGAATAACATCTCAAATAATAATAATAATAATAATATCTCGAAGGCTCTTTTCCATGACTTAACTTTAGTTTCTTTTTTCTGTATTTATTTTCTGTATTTTACTTATTTTATAAGTAAATTCAAACTGATAATTAATCCGTTGGTGATAAATTCACCAAGGGGCCTCTGGGCAACAATGCAATGTGCCCAAGCATTAAGACGATACTGGAAGGAGGATTAAGAATGAAAAGTAGTATAAAATACTAACAATACCAAAGATAAGAAGGATATAGCAGAAATTATAAAAAGGAAAGACCAACAGAATTGGTACAAACTGAAACTGTGATACATTTTATGTTGCAGTGATTTGTTTAAAAATATCATAAAAATATTAGCAGACTGAACCATCTTCTCTGAAAAATGAAGAGTAAAACTACTTAATAGCTACAGAAAATCAGATATAGTTGGCATGCCAACTTTTGAGGAACTGCATTGTAAAAACCCATAAATAGTTATCAAAAAGAAATACTGTGAGAAATGGAGCAGCCGAGATATCCTCACTTGTCAGAAGGAAATTTTGATAATACTGAAGGCAGCCTGTGAACTCAGAGGTACTAAATATAAGTTCCTGGTAGGACTAGAAGATGTCCAAGAAGATGGCAGCAAAATTAGTAACATTGGAGAAAGTTTGGGCAAGCTAAAGCACTGTTGAATACTTAGACTGAGATCGTACAAAAACCTGGGAAAAAAAATGATTAAGGATTTCAAGAAATAGGTCATTGCCTATTACAGTCCAATCCAAAAATGATGCATATGATGCTATTCTGAATATCTAGGTTGAATTCTGATGTAATTTGTTTGGTTATGGCCCATTCATTAGCTTGCAAGATTCTCACCATCATCCTCTGATCCACAAGCAGTTTTCTTCTACATGATCACTAATAACTGGATTTTGTTTTTGCACAACTATTAGTAAACTTTTGAAACTGCTGTGCGAAAAGCCCAGGACAGCAGTCATTTGAGAGATGTTGAAGGCAGCACATCTACCACTCAGATCTCTCTCTTTCCCCATTATGGTGATTTTCCTATGCCTAACTCATACTAGAAGAGTAGCTCTGCCTTGTACTGAAAACTGCTGTACCCGACATATAATGTTTTGGAATGAACAGTTTATATGAGGAGATGTGGTGCACCTAATAAATTGATATCTCAGTCTATACTACTGTTGACAAGCATTTCCTCACAGAACATCTTTCAATTGCAAACCAGGCAAACAATAATGATATTTTTGAATGATTTCTTAAAAAAGCCATTAGTTTACTCAACAGCTTAGGACTTTTGTTAATTTTATAAATGTTTTGTGAACAAATTATATGGTTAATATCTTTGATTTTTTTTTTTTTTGTAAACTGCAATTCTTACATTAAGATAAAGTAATTTAAAACAGTTATGACTCTTTGTTATTGTATTTTACTTTCATAAAATTTGTACATGATAATGGTACAAGCTAAATAAGCCAAGAAAAATTTGATTTGGCAATTTCAGAGTCAAGCGTATTAAAAATTATACTATTACCTTTTAACTGTGAATTCTAGTATTAAATATGCATAAAAAAATTCAAATGCGACTTTGTTTTTTGTGTGTGTGTTTTGAGGGGGTAGTGTATTAAATACTGTATTTAAAATTTAGGATTTCAAATGTTAAGTTATATTCTATTGACTTACTCATTTTGAAGAAGAACTGATGCAATATTATTTATGAAAGCTGGTCGGGACAAGTGAATGGCTACAGGAAATGTTTTCAGAAAATTCTGATGAAAAGATTCAGTACTCCCTTTTGATACAAAAATACCTGAAAGTATAAAATAAAAATACATCTTCCATATTTTCTTTTAAAGCAAAAATCAAAATTTAACAAGTGTTGGTTGGTTCAATGAATTGCCTTTGATAAATTAAAAGAAGAAGAAGTCAAATCAGATTAGAATTGAATCCAAGATGTTTACTTTTTCTTTTTTTAAATTAACTAGAAGTCAAAAGTAAAATATTATCAAAAAATAACAATTAGTAATAAGGCATTGGATTCACCAGTGGGCTTTTCTAAAACAGTATTTAATCCTCTAGAACAATCTCCTAATAATAATCAGTCAAGACTGTTGGCAAAACAACAAATTATAGTATGGAGGTCATGAAATTCTCAGATAGTAATTCAATATGAAATTAAATGGTATACATGTAATAAAAAACAGAAATAAAAAAAGAAGGTTTAACGTGCATAATGTAATATGAAAAGGGAAGAAAAATCAATTACATGCACAAATTCGTTAGAATTGTTTGCTTTTAACGCATTGAGCCATTATCAATAGCAATCTTATTCTTATTATTAAGTTTTCGACTTTTCATTAGGTCTTATGCCTTCCAAGCTCAGCGCAAAGCTGGCCGAGGTAATTTTGCTGTACTGGTTACAGCGTTTTTTTTCTTTAGTTGTTTGCTTTCTACCAGGTCCCACTTTCCTGAGGGGGAGACGGGATCATAGGTATCTACGCATTCCGAGCTCCATTATCAAAGCTAAATCGGGCTGATGAGTCCTAATAAGGACGAAACAGCTGTCCCAGATTGCTGTTGATAATGGCTCAATGCGTTAAAAGCAAACAATTCTAACGAATTTGTGCATTTTATAGATTTTTCTTCCCTTTTCATAAAAAACAGAAATATAAGTAACTTCTAAAATAAAACCAGTACTGATTACATATCTTAAAAACCTATTTCTTAAAAAAAAAAAAAAAATATTTAGAGTTTTTAGGTGACTTGTCCATTTTAGTGATAAAATATAGTATTGAATAAGTTTCAAAAACCTTACTACTACATGCAGTTTCAACATTAAATCCTTTCTTACAATTTACTTTCAACAGGGATAAAAGACATTGTTGTAAATCTACTGAACCAAGTGTTAGTAACTTACTTTAAGTGATAGTATCTACAGTGTAGGTATTACAAAAAAAACCAAAAAAAAAACAAATAATGCATCAAAAAAGTGTTGCTACATTTATATTACAAAAGTTAATCAAATCTGCTACGACTAACAATACAATAAGATAAAAAAAAAATAACCATCAAGCAGAAAGTTATAACAATTCTAGCTATTATAATCAATAATATCTGAAAGTTGCGCACCATACTGATTTAGGGGTATGGCAAGTAAAGGATGGTGTATGATTCAAAAGACATAGTTTACTTAAATAAAAGGTGTTGTGTCAGATATTGTGCTCAAACTATTCTCCTTCAACTTGTAAACACTTTGTAATCCTGTAGTGGTATGATTCCTTCCATCCTTATAAAGTTCATCTCATCCAGAATTTGCACAGGGATGACACAGATTGACGACAAGAATTTTGCAACTGGTTTATGAACTATTGCAATTCACACATAGTCTTCAGTTATGAAGCCATGTTTTACCTCAGTGAACACGTCAATAGATACAATTGTTGCTGTTGGTCGGACAGTAATCCTCAGTGGATGGAAGATAGTCACATACAAAATGATTCTAAGGTCTTAGTATGGGCTGGAATATGGGAAGAGCAGTTAATCAGTCCATACTTCTTTGACAATAATATCACAGGTGAAACATACCTCCATAAGCTACAGACCTTCTTAATGGTCTGTAGCTTATGATGTGTCTTTCTCGATGATGTGTCATTAGCAAAGAGATGCAACATGTTTTTTTTTTCAACAGGATGGCCAGCCTCCAAATTCGAAGTGATTGTGCGAGATTTCCTCGTGCATTTCCTAGCAAATGCATAGGACGAGAAAGTCCTGTTGAATGTTCCCCCTTCCCCCCAGGTCAAAGGAACCTTACACCTTTAGATTTCTTCCTATGGGGTCATTTAAAGTTTGTTGTGTAACACAAGAAGTATTCAAACACGCCCAAGGAGTATTCAACAACTGAAAGACAGAATACATTTGGAATGCAGAAACATTACACAAGAAATGCTCCAATACATTCAGGAATCACACCGTGTTCACAAGGAGAACAGTTTGAGCACATCATCTAACTTATAAACACCTTTTATTTATGTAAAGTATCTGTTCTGTTTCATACATCTTTATTTACTTGTTATATCTCTATGGAGGTAATCTAATTTTGAACATTGTCTACCATTTGAAATGAATGGAAAAAATTCATTTGGTGATGAGAGATATAAAAGCTCTTTATTTTTCTGACTTTTCCAATCTTTAAGTGATGTCAATATAAAAACAGAACCATTTTAACAATTTATCATTAAAATTATTTTCAATTTACATATGTTCTTTGCTTTCTTAAAAATATAATCCTCCATCATCTCTTTCTTTTTTTAAAAAAGTCTCAAGATATAAATTTGTAAAGTGAAATTTTTGTTTTGTATTTTCAATGGCTTTAATCACTTATAGTCAGTCCTCATAAGAGTTTCCATAAGAACAATGTTAAATTTTAACCGATTTTAGATTTGTGCTGCTTTATAGTTTATTTTTCATTGCATTACTATTAAGATGAAATATACATTACATTTCATTATCTTACTTTCAGAATTCTTATTTCAATAGAACACCTTTAAACAGAGGCGTCACTAGGGTTGGTGTCACCCAGTGCGGTAGCTCATGGTGTCACCCCCTCCCCAAAAAAAAATAAAAAAAAAACCTTCTAAAACTATCTGTTCAACCAAAAAAAAAAGAAAACCTTATAAAAATTATCTATTCAACCAAAAAAAAAAAAACCTTGTAAAAACATTTTGGTGTCACCCCTTGTGATGGTGTCACCGGTGCGGTCTTCACCCCCCCCCCCGCACCCCCCTAGTGACGCCACTGCCTTTAAATGTAATCATGTAAATAAGTACCATAGTTATTATCATTCTGTAACATATCATTTTGCCAACATTGTTCTGATTTCATATTCCATATTTTCTTAGATTTGTAAATAGGAACAAATTTTATGAAATGATCCATGGCAAAAGTGGTCGTTGCAATTTTATTCAATATTTAGCTAAATTTGTGTTGTTGTTGTACATTTAAGCTACTTTCACGATTTCAATAAAGATATTTTATAAAGTGAAGAACAAGATTAAAAATACGATATAGTAAATGGTGAATTCCAAATATATGATAAACTTTCAGCAATTTGGAGCTAAAATTGAGTTCTTTTAAACCTATTAGCTTGATCACGTTTTAGAAAGAGATAAAAAGATAAAATTAAAAAAAAATTAATTAGATATAAGATTTACCCTGGTTGAGGAGTTGCCTTTCCAGCTGATCACGCCTTTGGAGAATGACTTTTGCTTTTGTGATGGCTTTATCAATGGCCTCCTGTGTCTCAGTTGATGGAGATAAAATAACAACTGGGAAAGCAACTAAAATAAATAAAATGATAAGGTTTATTTTCTTATTCTTTTCATTGATTCAATGGATTCTAGTAATAAAAGTTCACTCCCTTCCTCCCTTCAAGATGGAATATCAGAAAAAGGGAGAAGATCATGGGGGGAAAAAAATTACATTTATAACAGAAAACAACCTACAAACAAATAAAAATGTCAAATCACAAGTAAATGGTTGGTAGTTGGGCGTCAGAAAACCTTTTAACAATGAATCTTCATATTTGGTAGAACTTGACTAATAGAAGAACATATTGGAAAAAAAATTGACCTATCTATCCCATCTGAGTCTAGATCAAAAAATTGACCTATGGTTATTCCTGTGTGTGAAGTGGTCTAGGGGTCCCCGCGCGACCATCTCGGATTTTGATGAAATTTTCACAGTTTGTACTAAAAGGCCTTAAATGGACATCTGCTAAATTTCAGTTCGAAATATGCATTTCCGGCTGAGCCAGGGTCATTTTCATAGCGGTCACTCATTCGACATGTTCGGCGCCATGAAAAAATTGGCACTTTTGAGCTATAATATTACGGTAAGTATTAGAGCATTAAAAACAACAATGGATGAGACCAAGTTATTCACAAGTGACATCCTGGAACAGCTTCCGATGTCTTATTAGAGCATTGACCCTGAAAATTCAATTCTAAGTTAAACCTTAAGCATAGATTACGAAAATGATAAAGATAAGTTACGAAAGTATGATCCCTTGCCTACATGGGCCCCCAAACTTGCCGAAATTTTTTTCGGATTTTTAATGAATCTTGCTGGAATAAATAAAATAGATATGATATTCATATTTTGTACTTTGGATGTTCATGTAAGTGCCTACAGGTCAGAGGATTTACAGCTTTGCAGCCAATATACTTTGGTGAATTTGGCGCGACAAACTTCGCGTCAAAATGAAAAACGCCAAAAGTGAGCTCTTTTCAGAGGGATAAATCGTTCGGGGGGACACCAGTCACAGGCGGATCCAGGGGGGGGGGGGCAACAGGTCTTTTGCCCCCCCCGTGGGCTCAGCCGCCTTTTTAAAAATGCAGAAAAGGAATAAAGAGAGAAGAACTGAGAGAAGGAAAGGAGAAGAAAACGAAACATTAAGCACGGGGACAAGCCTGTTTTGTTAATTAATTTCGCATCTTTTTCACTTCCAAATCTTTAGTTTATTTTTTATAAATATAAAAATATTAACGAACAATTCAAACTCAGACAATATAATAATTACAATTTTTTAAGAAATTTTAATTTTTTTTAAGAAAATATGTCAAAGATTAAGATTTAAGGAAACTGGTAATGTTTAATTTTGTAGTGATAGTAAAAAATACTTTCGAATCATCTTTGAATAAAAGCTCTTAAATGGAAATCACGTGATTTTCGCTGAACCAACAAGGCTAAGGTATAATCTATAACATAAATTGGAATATTCAGTACACTTCCTTCTAACCAGCAGGTGTTTTTTTTTTTTCATTCTCTGCTTTAACCGTAATTTCACTTAACTGGACGCTCTTAACTTTCATTCTGGTCGCAGTTTGCGTCGAACCAAATGCCAGTAAATAGTCCAGTCAGTATTTCTACCAGGAAAGTTTTGGGGTAGTTTTGATTTTTCCGTTCTATATGTTTTTTGGGGTGATGATTCTGAATCTGAGGTTTGAAAACAAAATTTCGTGATGCAACATTAAAAAAAAAATGCAAAAGAAAGGTTAAAAAATCTTAGTTATTTGACGGTTTTTTTCCTTAGAACTCGAAAACTATCAACTTTTCGTAAATAACCAAATTTTATATAACATTTCCTCATGATAAATTTTATTTACTTCTGAAGTTTAAATTGACATTAGACAAAAATAAATTTATAAATAAAGAAAATATCTGTGTATCAATAAAATATGAAATTTATTATTAAATTTTAGAAAAAAAATATAACTCAAATAATTTCAGGAAAAATAAAGCTTTTAAAAACAAAAATGACAATCCTCGATTTATATTTTTTTGAAGAGACCTTCTTTTCAGTCTTTCTTTATTAATAACTGTTTTTCCTGATATACTGATATACAATTTCGGACCTGATTAAATGACTTTAACATTAGGTAATTTTTTAAAAAATGACCTGTACCTTTACATATACGATCTTAATAAGGTATGTGCAGAGAACTGGGAGGAATTCACTAATTGAGTGGACAACGTGGGTTTTTGCGGAGAGAGACAAACTACGCCAATTTTTAACTAGCACTTGAGCCCGAACAGTTCGTCGGAGAAAAAAAAACCTAAATAGTGAAATTTGTAGTAAATTTTTTGAACTTTCTTTATGAATAAGAAGGTTATTTACGAAAAGTTGATAGTTTTCGAGTTCTAAGGAAAAAACCGCCAAATAGCGAGATTTTTAACCTTTTTTTGCATTTTTTTTAATGTTGCGTCACGAAATTTTGTTAGCAAATCTCAGATTCTGAGTCAGCACCCCAAAAAAACATACAGAATGGAAAAATCAAAATTACCCCAAAACTTTCCCTCTAGGGGCTATTTGCAGCACAATTTGACTGGAGTATAAGTGAAATTTCATTTAAAGCAGAGAATGAAAAAAATTATTTAACTCACGGAAATTCAACTTTTTACTAAGTTTAAAAAAAGGTATTTATTAAATGTCAATTTATTGCAAAAATTAACATTAGGCGGAATGTTGAACTATTTTAATGGACTTGTCACACGACTTCTGCTACTTGCGGCAGGCATAGAATCCAATCCAGGGCCCAGCAACAGCTCGAGTTCGAAGGTAAGTCCCCTTTATTGAGTATAAGTGTTATGAGCCGTAGTTTAAGGCAGTCGTTAAGAAAAAACAACAACAAAGAACAGGATTATCATATCAAATATTTATTACTATAAATTTATCTAAGCGTTGATTTTTATTTGTGTTCCCCTTCAGCCCCACCAGCATCAGTCAAAGCGGTTGAAGACGATCGATAATTTCTTCAAACGCCAACCTGAGGCTGCACCTACAACAAGTCAGGGGCCAGCGCCCACCATACCGAAGACATCCGTTGCAGTCGTGGAGGGCTCCGACGTTGCCACTGCACCATCTCTCATGCATGCTCCAGTCACCGGTGCCATCGCAATGTCCACTGACTCTGACTCCTCCACAACCTCCACTTGTAATACAAAGGAAGGAAGCGTAAGTTGCATCGTCCCTTCTTTACCGGATAGCTCCAATCTGTCGTGTCCATACCTACTACGAATCCAGCGAATGTAATGGTAATGAATGACATAGGTAATTTTATAGGTCAAAATGTTTCTGATTTTCAAAAGCGAGAGCTACTACTAAATCCATGGAAGCCGCCTGCTCATTACGATTTTCCATTCTCTACTTACAACTACAAAGGAAAGGAATATAAACGTTATCTAAGTCACAAACACCTTGACCATTATAAAAATTGGCTAGTTTTGTCTCACTCTTCAAGGGGTCTGTACTGTAAGTATTGTCCTTGGTTCAATGTTGGAAGTGTAGGTGGCAAGGATAAGAATGTCCCTTTGAAAAAACTTGTCACTGAGCCCTTGATAACGTTTAAAGACCTTTTAGGAAGCATAAAAAACAGTTTCTTAGCTAATCATGAGAATAGCCAGTACCACAAGACTGCTGTGGAAAAAGGAAAAAATTTTCTAGATATCTACAACAAGCCTGAAGTCGATGTCATCAATCAGGTGAACCAACAACGACTTGGTCAGATACGAGAAAATAGAGAACGGCTTGTTCCCATTGTAAGAGCGACGCTCTTTCTTGGAAGGCAGGGTATGGCGTTTAGGGGGCACCGTGATGGAAGTCTCTTCTCTGAAAATCAAGATGATTCTGCATCTGCAACAGGAAATGACGGTAATTTCAGAGAGATACTTAGGCTAATGGTTGCGTCTGGAGACAAACAGCTTGAAGAACATCTGAAAAATTCTTCCTCTACTGCATCCTACATTAGCAAGACGATCCAAAATGAACTAATAGAATGTATTGGCGAAGAAATTACAGAAAAGATACTGACAAGAGTCCGAGAAGCTATCTTCTACTCTGTTTTGTTTGATGAGACGACGGATTTGTCTCACAAGTCTCAACTTAGTGTAGTTATCAGATATATATATAAAAATGCTGTCTATGAAGAGTTCGTTTCCTTTCTTGATGCATTTACTGATCATGAAAGTGCTAAAGAAAAAGAAGATAGCACTTACGAATCAAATGAAGATGCTGGGGACAAAACTCAGAGGTCTACGAAGGATAAAGAAGAGCTGAAAACGACGGGGAAAGCCCTAGGACAAATTGTCCTTTGACTTTTAAGGAAACGTCTTCCCCTAGACAAGTGCATTGGAATTGGCACTGATGGTTGTTCCTTAATGACTTCGGAAGTTTGCGGTGCTGTCAAAGAGGTTCAGAAAGAAGCAAAAAATGCTCTTCGGACACCTTGTTATAGCCATAGGCTGAACCTCGCCCTATCTCAGTCCAACAAAATCCCTGGGGTACGAAATGCCGTTGGTACTATGAAGGAGTGCGTCACGTTTTTCGACGCTTCCGCCAAGCGTTGTCGGAACCTTCATAAGTACCTTGGGCGAAATCTATCAGGGTTATGTGAGACGAGGTGGGTGGAGCGGCATGACGGGGTTTTGCAGTTCTCGGTAGATTTACCCAAAATATTGGAACCTTTGGAGTCGATAGCGACTTGGGATGACTTATCCACTTCCAGTAAGGCATCCCAGCTGCGGGCCGCCATGACGGATAGTTTATTTTTAGTGTCAGTAATGTGTTTAAGTGACATACTGGCACTAATACTGCCGTTGAGCAAGCTGCTCCAAAAAGTTGATTTGCATTTGGAAGCAGCAGCAGAAACAATATCAAATTTGATATCAATTCTTTCCACACGCCGTGAAAAGGCTGAAGAATATTTTTTAAAAATTTGGGCGAAAATTGAAGATTTGGCTGATAAAGTCAATGCCCACCAGATTCCACCTAGGAGATGTGGTCGTCAAATTAACAGGGCCAACTATGCTGCAGAGCCACCGGAAACTTACTTTCGGCAAGCTGTATTCATCCCTCTGCTTGACCACATTTTAATGGACATTAAGGAGAGATTTCCATCTGATGTTCTTAACTGTTTTCAGCTTTCGCTACTTTTGCCATCGAACGTAATAAAAATTTCAAATTCAGTCCTGGAAAAAAAAGCAGAGTTTTTAGCCAGGAAGTTCAGTGATATTTTGCCTCATGAACTGGTATTATCACAAAAGTTGCTTCAGGGTGAACTTACCATGTGGAGGGAGAAGTGGCTTGGGCAGAGTGTCATCACATATCCCAAATCTTCAACTGATATTCTGAAAAACTGCGATAATGATATATATCCAACAATTCATACATTGCTAAATGCTTTAATAACTCTACCAATCAGTAATGCTTCAGCTGAACGTTCTTTTTCAGCCTTGCGGCGACTGAAGTCGTGGCTACGAGCCACAATGTCAGAAAATAGACTGACAGGTCTGGCCCTGATGTATGTTCACCGGGGTGAAGATGTAACTATTGATGATATTATAACTCGATTTTCAAAGTCTGGCAACCGCCGTGTAAATTTTTGTTTGTAAATTTTTTGTGTAGTTTTTTTTTTATTATTATTTCCTTAAATTGATTACAAATTCAGTCTGGTTAGGAACCGTTAGTTCCTATAAACAGATGCTGTTTTATTACAGTGATAATAATTGAATAATTTGTTATTATATAAACATTTTTGTATTTCTTTGTAAAACAATTCTTTATATAAACATTTTGTATTTCATTTTTGCCAATTGGTGTTGACTTTGTTTTAGACTTTGCCTTTTTTTTGTCGTATTAACTTTTGTTGATAGATATTATGGACTTTCATATGCTTTTGAGTTCTATGATTGTAAATGATTGTAAATCTGAAAAACCACTAAACTATAAACTACTTATGACTATACAGATGAGATAAGCATAAAAAATATATAAACATTCAAAAAATAGATACATACAATACATTCACATTCGTGCAGACGTTTTGCTGTCAAACACAGACCTTTATACATGTAAATCAATTAATTATTAATAATTATTTTACTATAACTAAAAAAAGAAACAAATAAAAAAAATATATTTTGTATTAAGATGGCTATTTGAGACAAACAGGGAACAAGCAAATAAACAAACATACAAATACTTAAATGATAAAATAAATTTCATTATGCTTCTTCTATATTTTTTTCTTTTTAATTTTTTTTAAATTTTCGTAGATACTACAATCCGATTTCTTATGTCTCTTTTGACTGCGGAAATTCTGTCTTTGTTTGATAGCGTTTTTAGATCAAACTCATTATTAATTTTATTCTTCTTCAATCTTATCTATATTATTTATAATAAACTTATCGTAATTGCTGAATTAAACATCTTCCATTTTCACAATTTTTCATAATTTAAATGTACGTCAGAGTTCATAATAAAGATATTTGGAAAAGAAGACGCATATGTCCCTAACTTCAATTTTTGAAATTTTATGCTATTTTTCTACGTTATCTCAGAAATAATTTTTTGAAAGAAGTTCAAAGTAATTCTTACTAAAATGGATACCACCCTCTTACAGGCATAAAACAATGATTACATCAAAAAAAAAAAAAAATTAATGAAAAGGAATAGAATTTTAAAAA
>JAFIDM010059151.1:0-12878 GCA_023159025.1 Thereuonema tuberculata | reverse complement strand
TTACTAGCACGACGCTCTAACCAACTGAGCTAACAGGCCTCGTACATTATTCGACTTTCAGGCCACCTACAACTGATCTCATAGAAGTCGTTGCGAAGCATTTTGGGATATGTGTCCACAGACAGAGAAATTAGGGATGTAAGACGTGTTTCAGAAGTCAAAAAGTGGATTAAAAAACTGATTAAAAACAATTACCATTCTGTTTTATATTTTAGATATCTGGAATGACTTGATTGATGACAGAAGTTTTAATTTTATATTTAAATAATAAACAATTAAAGGATGAAATCGTAAATAAATATAAAATCATAGTAGGTTATTTCTGAACAACCCATAATCATAACTTGAATAATATCCATAATATGTGTTTGTAAAGTGGTAATATTATTAATGGATCACAGACTGAACCTTTTGGAAGGTATTAGATACAAGGACTTATTGAGATAAAAAAAAGAAGATATTTAATATCAGTGGATAGTTATGATATAATTGTTGTTACTTTTATTCTGTGAGGTATTGAGGATTTTTCTGTTGTCCTTTGAAATCGTTCTAGGATTGGGATAGTGGAACACTTTTCACTGAAAAAACAAATATTGTGTAACAGGGATCTCAGACACTCAAGACATGTTTTATTTCTTTCTTCTTTGAATTTTGAAGAAGGGAATGAAATAAAATGAACTGAATTTGTTTTGCTTTAAAGGGATATCTTACTAATAATGATATAAGACACATCCTCTTCTTATCAACACATAGTTCGGAGTTTACTACTTTTAACTGCTTCATCAGGCATAATATACATGGGGAAAAACTCTTGATAAAATATAGTAATGAATTTGGTAATAATATCAGAAAACTCTTGGGAATATGTACAACTTAAATACTGTTAACAGCATTGATTATAATAATTGTAAAACTTTTTAAAATTTCCATATTATTACAATAGATTTTGCTTACAAACTATTGCCATTATTGAAATTATTGAAATTTTTCCAAATTTTTACAATTGACTTTAAATTTATCTAATAGTGCTTGGCTAATTTCTACTCCTATCTGTTTGTTAAAACATTTAAAACTGTTTATAACACATGCCTCCAAGATAAACCTGGTTTCCTTGTCATAAATATTTTTATACATTATCTGTACAATCGGAGCAGGGTGATGATTTAACTTTATACAGTGATTGGCCCAATCGGAATAAATGAACTGCGAAATACAGCGTTGAAAGGAAGAGGATGTGTCTTATATCATTATTAGTAATTAATTACATATTATGTTTGAATATTACAGTATTGGAAATCTTACTTTTCACATCTTCACCTTAAAAAGTTAATAAACATTGATTAGTTATAATAAGTTGTAATTTAATGAAAGTTTGCATGTTGTATCTCCTACAATGGCGGCATTAGGCGTCGGCGACAACCGACGGCCTCGCGCCTCAGGGGGGCCTCGCAAAAATGTTTAGCAATGTTATTCAAAGTTAGTTATTCGTATATCTTTCCGTAAGCGTGAGAAGTATTTATCCAGAGTCGGAGAGTGGTCTGGCAACACAATGAAAGTTAGGTGACACCACACACGAGACTCGGGGAATCTCAGAGTTCTTTCTGTTTATTCATCGTTCACAAAATTCGCACTCTCCTGCTTTCTTTCATAGACAACAACGTAATATTCATTATCTTACCGTTTTTATTACTAAGTGAGTGAAAAACTAGTTATTTGTTTATTTTAAAGAAGTTTTGTAACTTATTTCATATCTGTAAGGTAAGTAAGTATCCAAATACTAGAAAAAAGAAAGGCTGAAACGGTTCTGTCCAACCAAGCTATGAGTTCCAGCATGATGAAATTTCTTAAGAACCTGTAACTGCTCCAGAATTCTCTGATGAGTCACTTATCCAAGTTTCTTTAGTTTCTAAAACAGAACCAGCTTCAGGATCGAAGGAATCTGTTACCCCAATTTCTGACACAGTTTGAGAATCGGGTGAATCAACTGTGATCCAAGATTTGAATCCAATGAAGAGATAGAAAGTGAGAAGATCAATTAAGAGAGTCATTTATAGACCTAGATCCGGAAGTCAGCGTCGTGACTTAATTCCAATAGGACCCGATCAAAACGTAGAGAAATTTGATGAAAGTTACCCCATAGACGCAAATGAAAGACATTTTTCAAAATTTCATTTTACTCGAAAACGGTGAAACGCAACATCGTAGTAAATGGTTGGTTTACTCCGTATCTCAAGACAAAGTTTATTGCTTTCCATGTAGACTTTTTCCACATTTGCAGACACAGATGGTAAAAGAAGGATGTTGTGACTGGAAAGATCTGAGTCGGATATTGCAAAGACATGAACAAAATCAAGGTCACGTGGAGCTCATGATTAAATAGATGGAATTCTATAAAGAAATCAAACACGGAAAAACAATAAATCAAGAAAATGAGAGATTGATTAGGGAATCGCAAAAGTATTGGTTAACTTGTTTAAAAGATTAATAGATGTAATAAACTACCTAGCCTCACACATTCTGGCATTTAGAGCTCATCGAGAATCCCTTAACCTTAATGATAGCGGCAACAGTGTTTATCGACTTTTTAAATTATTATCCAAATATGATCTGACACTACGGGAGCACCTGCAACGTATTAATGAAAAACAACTTAATCAACATTATCTGAGCCATGACATCCAAAATGAATTAATTACCTTAATGTCTAAATCCGTTATTGACGAAATTATAAACAGAGTTAAACAAGCAAAATACTACGCCTTCTTGCTGGATTGCACCAGGGATGTGAGCCGTGTTGAACAAATGTCAATAATATTAAGATTTGCAATTCCTCAACTGGAGCGATAGAGGAACATTTTGTTAGGTTTATTAGCGTCGCAGAAACAACGGAGAGTATTTAACAAATACAATATTACAAGAACTAGAAAGAAATGGTCTAGATATCCAAAACTGTCGAGGACAGGAATAACGGCGCCAATATGGTCAGCCTTAATAAAGATGTCAGAATTAGAATACTCAATATTAATCCAAGAGCATTCTTCACGCCATGCGGATGCCACAGTTGGAATTTGCTTTTGATAGATGCAGCTAACTGTTCTACAATAGTCAAAACATTTTTCGGCTTTATCAATAAAATCTATGTGCTCTTTTAAAGTCAAGCAAGCGTTGGGATCTTGTAAAAACTAAATTAAAATTGACTTTAAAATCTCTGTCTGAAAAACGATGGGAGAGTACAATCGGAGCAACAAAGCGATATTCTTACAATTTGATGATGTTATCGAATGCGTTAATGACTTGAAAAATAAAACTGATGATTCCGAAACTCTAAGTGACTGTGAAGCAGTCTTAAACGAAATGTTAACTTTTGAGTTTATTGTTGCAATACACGTGTGGTACGAGATTTTACTACGTGTGAACAATATAATAAGTAAACTATGGCAATCGGTTCAAGTGAACTTGAAAGTCGCTATTCACACATTAAATTCATTTTGTAGCTGGATTCAAGAATTCCGTAATACAGGATTTGAAAAAAGCATTGCAAAAGCTCGATTGTTTGTAGAAAAAAATAGTTACGAAATTGAGTCACAATTTAAAGAAAAAAGAATAGCAAAGAAAACACGAATGTTCGGTTATGAACATATTGATGAATCCATACAATCTGTTGAAATGCAGTACAGAGTTAACTTTTTTAACACAATGATAGATGCTATCATAGTTGACACCGAATGTCGATTCAAAGCGCTCAATGAATATTATGAACGATTTGGTTTTATTTATTATATCAATTATTTGAAATCTATACCAAAAGAGGACCTTCTCAAGCATTGTAATGATTTAGGTAGAATACTTCGAGAAGGTGAAAACAGCAACATACACCCTTATGAACTGTATGAAGAACTCCAGCTTTGAAAATCCAATTCACTAAACTCTGTCAACTATGTAAAACAACTTATCCAGTATATATTAGAAAATAATTTGGAAGAAGTATATCCAATTGTTTACATAACAATCAGACTAATGCTCACAGTTCCAGTCAGTACAGCTTCTGCTGAGAGGAGTTTTTCAAAGTTAAAATTGATTAAGACCTACTTAAGAAGCACGGTGAGCCAAGAGAGACTATCTGCGTTATCAGTTCTGTCAATTGAAGCGGAGACAGCGGCTGGTGTTAACTATGACATAATCTTGAAAAGATTCAGTGAGGCTAAAAGCCGAAAAATTCGTTTATTTTACTTTGTGATTGTTTATGTAATTATTGTCAAAAATTGATTAGCAATAAAATTCATAAGGTACCTCAGCCATATAACGCCATGTATACCTTTAACGCCACCTATCTAATTCTTCATAAATAGAAGAGATGGCGGTACTGCACTAAAGTAGTTTGCATTGACATGCCATCTAGTGTTGAAATGAGTTACTAGCAGATCGCCAACATTTTCGAGTGAAATTATATTTCCACCTTTTCGTGTCGAGGACTGGTTCTGAAAGGCTGCTACTATACCAACGTAAGATAAAATATAGATTTTTTAATTTTCAGCAAGGATTAACTATATAAGACTATATATAAATTCTTGATTCTTGAAGATTCATCTACGTAGATAAGTTAATTGTTATTTTTAAAATTCGGAAATTATAGACAAACATGTGAATCATGTGATCCATGTGCTCAGTAGCGCTTTAACGCCATGGTGGTGTTAATGGTCTACATATACAAGTTTAGGTTATGTACGACATTTATAAGTTACTAATATGTTTCATGAAAATATAGATTTTTATCTGATTTATTATTTTGCTTTTATAATCGGAAAATACCGAAATTAATTAATTTTTACATTTTCTCTTTTGTTTTAGCTACAGCTTAGAAAGACTGAGTTTATTTCAAGTGATTTTTTAGAATTTTTTAAAGAAAGTCAAATTTAGTTGCTTTTTACTGTAATTTTGTACAAATAATGTTTACAATGATGAAATAATTCTTAATTTTAAATAAGTTACTGGAAAGTACGTGGCGTTAACTGGAGCAGGTGTTCCTAATAACGCCAGTTTGCAAAGTTTTTTTATTTGAGTTCTCATACTTCTCCAGTGAAAGTTATCATATTTTTCATTATGGTATGCTTCAAACAGAAGATTAAACTTTCTTGGTCATAATTTTCGTGTTTCGATACACCTTAATTCCAGACTTACAGTAATTTAAATGTTAAGGTGGCGTTATTTGGGCAGGGTACCATATACTCATACGTCAGTCTCAATGTAATTATCGTGTTCTTTCTGATTCAGAAATGAAAGTGGCCTCGCAAAGCTGAAATCGCCGACGTCTACATTTGAACTAGCACCGCCACTGATCTCCTAAGTATGATTAATGAAATGGTACAGAGAAATGGTAGTGGAAATAAAATACTTGAAAAGGTGGAGTTCTTCGTCAATATTTTAAGAATTTGTTAGAAAAGAATAAAATGAATTAAGTTTTTCAATATTTTAGTATTTATTTTAATCTCTGAGCTCTGAATGTAACTGAAAAACGAGAGTTCACTGTAAAAACTTATCTTATATTTTGGATCTTTAAAAAAACCTTTCTTTTTCTGTCAATGAAAATTGTATCTGTAATAATTTTATTAAAGTCTGTTGTGTCTTCAGCATGGAAATGTCTTATTGGTATTATAAAGTTTTATTGTAAAAAAAATCTTTTTGCTGTTTACAGTTTTTTTCTTTTAAATAATCTGCCTAATTCAGTTAATAAAAATGATTTCATATCCCATTTTTGTTCTGTATTTTGTAACTTATTGTCAGAAAAAAAGAAAACCAAAACGATATTTATTCCCTCATTTTAAAAACAGTACATTTTCTTTCTTTATCTTCAGAATTATCTTACAGAATTTACACAAAGGAATTCGAGCGATTTTAACTCCCTCATAGATGCGGTTCAATCTTCTTAATAATTTCTCTGATAATAAATTCCTTTATTTCTTTATCAATAAACGTAACTAATTTACATTAACTCCATAAAAAAGCAACGGCATTACCGATCGTTACTACTAAAAGTATCTGATACTAGAAACCAAAGAAAGACATTTATTTCTATACTAGTAATAGCTTTACTAATAACCCGTCACTTTCCAATCATGACTAAATTTAGAATTCATATTCCAGACTACAACATCCATTTCAACATTTGATGGACGGGTCAAAAATGAATAATACTCGTCGACTTAAATTTAGTTATTTTTTTCCCCTCAAAATATTCGGGGGGAGGGTGGAAACTAAATTCCGCCTATGCCGACTAATGTTTTAATCCAGTAATTTTATAAGAGTTCAACTGAATTGGAATATTTTTATTCTAGGAATGTGACAAACCAATCGAAACCCAGAACTATTAAAGTCAGAATTATTAATGCTACAAATGAATTAAGGTCGACCGTAGCGCTGTAAGCGGCCTCTGAAGGAAACAAGTAAAGCGCTTCTTAACAAGAAGTTCAGAAACCATTTACATTTTTATTGCTTTTAGAAGTGTTCGAATAGGGTGTTTCGGGTAGCTGTTATTTTACTTCTCGAAACAGTTCCAGTTATTTTTGTCCATCTCAAACTCAAAACTGTGCAAGAGGACGACAGAGGTATTAAATTGTTGTTTTCTTGGTGAACGTCTCCTTCAAAAAGTAATTGTCTTTGATTTAATAATGGAAAGATAGAAATTGCAATTTTGACAGTGTTAGAACAGTCGTTTCAGAGTGTTTTTTAGGAATCTCCGTTTTCAAAGTATTTCCCATTGCCTCATTGTCATTCATAGAAAACCTATTTCTTTTCAAAACTGTAAAACAGGTAAACTGAGGTCATGGAAACAACAGTAACTGCCAAACCACATATATGCGAAATTTGTAGCAAAGGTTTTATAACGTCCAGCAGTTTGAAAGACCATATTAGAACCCATACAGGTGAAAAGCCATTTCAGTGTCAGTCTTGTGAAAAACGCTTTTCTCAGAGAAGTAGTTTATATCTTCATCTTAGATGCCATGCAGGTGAGAAACCATTTAAATGTGATTTTTGTGAAAAACGCTTTCCTAAAACAAGTAGTTTATATCGTCATCTTAGATGCCATACAGGTGAGAAACCATTTCAGTGTGAAATCTGCGAAAAAAGCTTTTCTCAATCGAGCATTTTAACCACCCACATGAGATCACATACAGGTGAGAAGCCTTTTAAATGTGACATTTGTGATAAAAGTTTTTCTCAATCGTCTAATTTAACTTCCCACATTAGGTCCCATACAGGGGAGAAACCCTTTAAATGTGAAATCTGCGAAAAAAGCTTTTCTCAATCGAGCATTTTAACCACCCACATGAGATCACATACAGGTGAGAAGCCTTTTAAATGTGACATTTGTGATAAAAGTTTTTCTCAATCGTCTAATTTAACTTCCCACATTAGATCCCATACAGGGGAGAAACCTTTAAATGTGAAATCTGCGGAAAAAGCTTTTCTCAATCGAGCATTTTAACCACCCACATGAAATCACATACAGGTGAGAAGCCTTTCAAATGTGACATTTGTGATAAACGTTTTTCTCAAGCAGTTAATTTAACCACCCACATTAGATCCCATACAGGGGAGAAGCCGTTTAAATGTGATTTTTGTGAAAAAAGATTCTCTCGAAAGTCAGTAAACTTAACTAAGCATATGGAATCACACGTACATAAGAAGCCATTGAATTCAAAACCCTTCTCACAGGAAGGTATTTATAGAACTCGTATTCAACTCATGGTGATTAAGTCATTTCTTTGTATGATAAACTAATGGCGGTTTAATTACAAAAAGGGTTTCATCTGTGCTGAATAGTTGAATGTTGAGAAGCTCCTTCATAGTCATAACCTTTAATTGCTTTCTTTCTACTAATTTCTGTTTAAAGGCTTTTTTAATACGAATTCTATATTTTGTTTAGTTTCAAGTGTTATATTGTACATTAATTAAATTATGAGATACAAGTTGATGAACTTATTGAGATATTTAACATCAATGGATAGTTATGATATAATTGTTGTTACTTTTATTGTGTGAGGAATTGAGACTTTTTCTGTTGACCTTTGAAATAGTTCTAGGATTGGGACACTGGAACACTTTTCACTGGAACAACCAATATTGTGTAACAGGGATCTCAGACACCCAAGACATCTTATATTTCTTTCTTCTTTGAATTTTGAAGAAGGAAATTCAATAAAATGAACTGAATTTGTGTTGTTTTTATTGGAAATTTTATTCTTTACATCTTAAAAGTTAATAAACATTGATTAGTTATAATAAGCTGTAATTTAATGAAGCTTCCATGTTGTATCTCACAAATATTAAATGGAACAGAGAAATGGTAGTGGAAATAAAATATTTCAAAAGTTGGAGTTCTTAGTCTATATTTTAAGAATTTGTTAGAAAATAATATATTATAAAAGTGGAATTATATTTTTTCAATATTTAGTATTTATTTTAATGTCTGAGCTCCTAATGTAACTGAAAAACGAGAGTTCACTGTAAAAACTTATCTTATATTTTGGATCTTTTGAAAAACCTTTCATTTTCTGTGAATGAAAATTGTATCTGTAATAATTTTATTAAAGTCTGTTGTGTCTTCAGAATGGAAATGTCTTAATGGTATTACAAAGTTTTATTGGAAAAAATTTTTTTTGCTGTTTACAGTTTTTTTCTTTTAAATAATCTGCCTACTTCAGTTAATAAAAATGATTTCATATCCCATTTTTGTTCTGAATTTTGTAACTTATTGTCAGAAAAAAAGAAACCCAAAAAGATATTTATTCTCTCATTTTAAAAATGTTATTTTTCTTTCTTTTTCTTCAACATTACACAATTTACAGAAAGGAAGTAGAGCGATTTTAACTCCCTCATAGATGCGGTCAAATCTTCGTAATCATTTCAGTGAAAATAAATTCCTTTATTTCTTTATCAATAAACGTAACTAAAGTCTTCGAGGGCCAGAGTTGAAACTCCCAGAATGCAACGCAGATTACAGATTTTCCTTTCCTGGCCGGTCGCGTACATTCAAATAGAAGAGAAAATGGCGGTCGCTGCTTCACATTCAACATTTCGACGAGGAAAAGTTCTCAACATTCAAGCTAGGAATTATGCTTAACGTTACTCGTCGATTTCAAGAAGATGAAAATTGGAATATCACAAACTGTTAAAGCATTCGAAAGAAAACCCACCACCAAATTCATTCTTTCCTCCGTAGAACCAGTTACACGGAAGAACCCTTTGTAATTTATTTCTTTCATTAGATCTATCGTTTTAAGTAGATCGCGCCATTTATAGGTACCAAAGTCAGAATTATTAAAGCTATAAGTCAGTGTTTTTCAACCTTTTTCATTGAGTGGCACCCCTGAATGAAAGATAAGAAATCGTGACCCCCTTGACCAGCGGCGGATCTAGAATCTCAATAAGGGGGGGGGGGGGGAGATGAATTTCTTGCGAAAACGAATATTACGCGCAAAGCTGGGGTGGGTCCGGGGAGGGTTAAAATTGACCGTTATGAAGTAGCATTTCAATGCAAAAAAAGCGTTTCTACGTGTTCAAAATCAAAATTTACGATCATTGAATTTTGTCGAAATACCTACATGTAAAATAATAGTCTCGCTATTGTTTTTTAAATCTACTTTTATTATCAAATATATCAAATTACACAAAGATGCGTAAATACGTAAATAATAACAATTTTCATTCATGCGAGATCTCAGCTTGCCCTGATGCACAAATTTTTCTAATTCTGGGTGGAATATTGGAGACACACACACACTCATTTCTTCTTCGATCGTTTGCAAACATTCTCTTATTATTTTTGATGGACGTAAGAGCCGAAAATCCAAATTCATACAAATAGGAAGTCGAGAATTGCAATAATACTGTGAGAGCTAATTGAGGATACTCTGGTTTTATGTGTATCCAAAATTCATTAATATTCAATTCCTTATATTTCAGTTTTAAATTGCCATCATTCTTTAAATCAATTAGTGCTTCTTTCTCTTCAAGATTCATCTTTACTTCTTATCCAATCATAATCCTCAACACGTAAAGAAGGAAAGCAGTGACTTATATTATTGAGTAAGATTTGTATAGATTCCGAAGTAAGAGGTATTATTTTAACATTTCTCATAGTAGAAAAATGTTTAAACACGCTTACATTCCCTTCTTTTTACTTCTCTGAACCATAAATTTAATTTATCTTGGCAACTCACATGATCGTAGACCGGTTCAGACCGGTGTGAGCCAGGTCGGTTTCTATCTTTGGTAAAATATAGAGGTTTTTAGTACGAAAGGACCAAAATTTTTGGATTATCCAAAAAAATAGAAGTAAATTAAAGGGTGTAAAGATAAATATTTTAACTTGGCTGAAATTATGCGTTAAATTTAGGATTTAAAGATGTTCAATACAGTTATCAAGGGGGTAGAGGATGCGATAGATTTAAGCTCTATTTACAAGAATATTCTTTCTTGATATTAGTAAATTTTCAGAGATATGGGGATAAAAATGTATCAAAGAAAACATATAACAGTGAAGATTTGGCCCACTATTTCATAAGCTTGTTCAACAGCTCGGGCTCCAATTCATGTGAGAATTAGAACGGTTGAAGTTAAAATTCAAAATAAAATTTGAATGAGAGGGTATTGGACAATACTCTTGAATTTATTTGTTTGTGAAAATGGAAGTATCATAAGAATTAAAATAGATATAAGTAAAGCAATTAATCCTTATAGTTTATTAGCGATAGATCGTAAAATGGCATAAGCAAATAAGAAGTATCATTCCGGTTGAATATGAATGGGAGTAACGAAGTGGTTAGCTGGAGTGAAGTTTTCTGGGTCAGCTAGAGTAAGGAAAAAGTGATGAAATAATTATTAATGAAACGAAAGGGGTGAAAAGGAATTTTGTCAGAATTTCTGTTAATACCTAAGGGATTGCTAGAACCTGTTTGGTGAAGAAATAGTAAATGAATTACTACTAGAGCTGCGATAATAAAAAAGAAATGAAAAAAATCGGGTAAGGGTACGATTCCGATAGCGTCAATGATGAAAACAATGTTGACAAATATGCTGGTGTGATCTGGGCTTTACTAGATATCTCGTAGCAAAATAGAACTGAGTTATATTGAACTACACTTAAGCAAATTTCCAGGAAAATGTCTAAACTTTCAACACCCCGGTTGAAAAACACTGGGATAAGTGAATGAAGGTCGACTGTAGCGCTGTAAGCCTTCATAAATCACTTCATAAATCACTTTGAACCTTCCCCAGTCGGTAAAAAAATCACTTGATGATTACAAAATAATGTTATATTCTGTTTTGAAACCTGAAAACCCCGTAATGTACTCTTCAATAAAGTTTGTATATCCCCCTCCCCCTTGTATATCATTTAGGATGCAATAATCAAAAATTCGTCGATATTTGTGATTTTGACAAAGAACACTCTTGCGAAATTTCGTATTTCCAACTAAAGCGGTTTATCTTCAAGAAAGTTTGTCCCCCTGTTTACACCCCTTCGTCCAGATCCGGGTTTTCGCGATCTTTAATTAACAACATTTTACTAAAAAATTTAGAAGAATATTATTTACTTAAAAATAATAATAAAAAGAAAAGGAAATTCATTGAAGCGGTTTCGGAGAATCGCATACTTTAAAGAAAGTTTGTCACCTCCCCCTGCGCGTTTATACCCTTTAGGACCCGACAATCGAAAATTAGTTAAATTCGTATCTTTTCGGTATTGACAACGAACATGCATTTGAAATTTCATATTACCAACAAAAGGGGTTTCAGAGGTGTGTACCCTTCAAGAAAGTTTCCCCTCTGTTTTTCCCCCCTGAATCCGGATCGAGTTTTCTTTGTTCTTAAATTCAGAACATTTAATTAAAACAAAAAATTTGGAAAACAAAGAAAAGAAAATTTAGTATCATAAATAAAGAAGTAAAGTAAAAGACTGGAAAAAAGAATCACAAGAAAAAAATACAAAAATAGATATAAAACAAGATAATTAATGCTTTTAGACAGTTTTAAAAGCAAAGCGGCCCCATAATATGCTCAATTTTTATAAACAAACTTTTATAAACACAACTTTATCGGAAGCGATCACTTTTGACCCCGAACTTCCGGTTAGGGAGTGGTCCTAGAGGTCTGATTTTTTTGGACGTGGTCCCCTACTTTTTGATGCTGAATACAATGGTGAAGGTTTCGGTTCCCTGTGTTTTACAGGCACGCTGTAACCTAGGGGCCGCTAACATTGCTTTTATGGTATCTGGATGGCACACTCTGTAGCGGCCAAATGGTTAGAGATTTTCGAATGAAACCTTCACCTTTGTGTTCAGCATCAAAAAGTAGGTGACCACGTATAAAAACTGGACGTCTACGATCACTCCCTGACCTCCACGGCGTTGTCTTTCTTTTAAAAACGCCTTTAATAGACATAAAACGCTTTGGGGTGGGGGGTCAGGGAGTGGTCCTAGAGGTCTGATTTTTTGGACGGGGTCACCTACTTTTTGATGCTGAACATAATGGTGAAGGTTTCATTCTAATATCTTTAACAGTTTGGCGGCTACCGAGTGTGACATACAGACAGGAAAAAAGCAAGAGCGGTCCCCTAGCGGTTTCACAGGCAAGCTGTAACCTTGGGGCCGCTAAAAAGGATACACCAGAAGTAAAATAAAAATAGAAAAAAAATTGGGTTACCACAAGATGAGTTGAACCAAGTACCCGTAACTCCAACGGACAGCATTTAACCACTGCTCCACACCAACATCTCTGTTAATAGACATAGGTGAGGTAATAAGCCGTACTTGAAAATTATACTAAACTGAGAAGGGATTAAATTAGGGGGAGGGGGATATGTGTCCAAGGTTTCAATT
>JAFIDM010059150.1:0-12878 GCA_023159025.1 Thereuonema tuberculata | reverse complement strand
TTTGCAAAATTCGAAGGACATGCTTTGAGTTTTGCCTGTTCGATATATATAAATATACATGAATAAGATTGAAATAAAACTAATGCAAAAAACTTATTCGCAAAATAAATATCGGAAACACAGTAACAAACAATTTCATGTATTTTAAAAAGAAAACAGGAATGGCGAAGAATTTCAATCTTGAATTTCAAATCACTTAAGCGTTGGCCTCGGCCTTTCTCAGAAGCCATCGATGAAGGATCATTATTTATGCTGTTCATTTCCAATTAGTCTTATTAATCATGGAATGCTGGAAGTCTATCTCCCAACACTTCAAAGACTACAGTGGATACTGTTAGTTTAACATTCTACAAAAATGAAAGAAATCAAATCAGTCATTGTGTAGGTGTGTGTATCTCTACTCAGGATTACGGAATGGAACTGTTGTGATGGTCATCGTAGTTGTTCAACTTTGTATTACAAATCTTTTTAATGTGAGTCTTTGTCGAGAAATAAAGTAAAAAAATACTTCCGATTGAAAAGTATTGGAAACCAAACAATGGTGCCTAACAATGAATATGAATTCGTTTATTTGGGAAATGGATTTGCAGGCTTTTCGAAGATTAAAATTAATCGTCTTTAGACAATAAGTAGATAATGAGGATTCTTGGAATATTGTTGTTTAGGATTCGATTCTCTCATACAACAACACTGAAAAACAAAGCAAATTTAATAACCTCTTATTCGATTATGCCAAGTTCAACATAATTTCTTTTTAATTTTTATTAATAATCTGCCGGTATTTTTAAAAATATTGCTTTTTATTTCTTAGATAAAAGTAATTATTAATTACTGATTTTTTTTTTGTAGAATAAAGTAAATAAGAATATCAAAAATTAATTTAAAGATAATTATTAGCTTAAAAAATTTATGTCTGAAAGCAAAAAAGATATTTTAATACGAAACTGAAAATCCGACTTCTGCACTTCGCTTATGCAGTTCCCCTGCACTTCTCCCACCATACTTTCTCAGTCTTTCTCTCCATCTGTCCTTATTTCCGTGGGATAATACAATCGACCTCGGGTCGCAGTGCTTGGCTTCTCTGCCACCATCATTCACTATATATCATAACATATAGCAGATAGAAAAGATTCCTATAAATATACACTTTTTCTTTTTTTTTATTATATATACATACGTTACTTTTTTTTTTTTTTGCAATTATCGCTTTATACTTGTTTTGTTGTATTCCGTTGATTTGACTACTCTGCCGATAGACTTTCAAGTGTTTCACTGGAATGCTCACTTTCTGTCAACCATTGTGATGTATATTCCTACAAACAAATCAAAAATTTCATTAAATGTCTGCAAAATTATATATTGGTAATAGAATGAAAACGCGAATTTCCATCTTACAAAAGCTGTCTTTAATCAAATGAGGTTGGTGCGAAATTTTTCTTATGTTTGAATGTTTTCTGATGAAGTATCATTCAAGAAAGTATACTGTATTTAAAACTGTATTTATTCTTTATTACTGTATTTATTCTTACATAAATGTTTAATAAATGTTTAAAATGTTAATAAAAATGTTAAATATATCTTTAAATTAGTACAACCTTAAAATGACCGTTTTAAAAGTGAAATCGAAACATTTCGTCTTTTCACCGCTAGGCGCGCTGTGTCGTAATAATAAATTACGTCACTTCCGGTTTTCGGAGATTTTTTAAAAGCTTCTAACTTTTGACTTAGAGGTCAAAATTCTGGTTTCATTGTTTTTATTTTTTTATGCTGAATATTTTGATATATAATTTTTGATAATGTTTTTTTGACATCTAAGTGTGTCACCAAGTTAGTTTTTTGGAAACCTGAATATTTGTCAATTGAAACAGTTCAAATTTAAATTCATTTCAAATTTCAAATTTTTAATTTAAATTTTAAGAAAAATGCAAAATTTTTCAATTAAAAAATTATACTTCATGTTTAAATTAAAACGAAAAAATTGCCGAAATTTTTTCAAACGTTCTTACACGATTCTTTTTGACCTAAAGTCTCCAACGAATTTTCGAAATAAAAATAAAAACAGTGGAAGGTCATTTGTATTAACAGGAATGTGCTGAAACTATATCGCCAGAAATGGCTGCGATAGATACCTATGGAAATACTTAGTGAAAAAATTTTTTAATTTTCTGTAATATCAGAATTTCGAAATAATTTCGGATTATTATATCGAAAAAACAAAACTACTATAAATTATTTTCAACTTTTACCAGAGAGCTAAATAAATTCTTCAATAAACTTTTGAATAAAGGTTTTAATATGCAACAACGAATTTTCTTTTTGAGCATCCTAAATTCTCAATTCTTAAGAAATAAATCCTGATTTAAGAAAATAAAATATATATAATTTACAATCACCCAATTTTAATTTTGAAAGAACAATTCTTATCAAGAAGTAATCAAATAAATTGTTTTTATCACGTAAACTCATTCACAACAAAAATCGATTCCTTTACTCGAATTTAACAGGGTGAAATAGGCATAAATCTTATTCCTTCCGTGCTGGAAAAATCCCCACGGGTAGCAATAGGTTCATTTCATCACCTTGGGTGGTTCCCTACACCATCTCAGATCCGAATTATAATTTTTTTTCTTGGACACATACCCAATGTTTAATTTTAAATTCCAATTGTTGTCAGTCTCAGTTTAATGATAGTGTATGGAATGTAGTAAAACCCCTAAATAATGCTTTGAAATAGAGATGAAAGTATATTTTCATTCGGAAACTTCTATTTAACTATTGTATAGTAATCTCAAAATCAGTTGCACTCTTCACATATGCTGAAATAAGTATTTTCAAACGCATTGCAATTCCTGTACATGTAAGTGATTTATGAAACCTTGTAAACTATTTCAGTTTCCGAATGTCTGTGGGTTGTTGTGGCAGGAAATGATTATGAAATTAATTATCAAATCCATCAATACATAAATCAGATGCTTAATTGTCTTTGGTGAATAATGATTTTACTCAACTTTCAAAATGGTTCAAATATAAATTGCAAAGGATTCCTGATATTGGAGACCCAATAGGGAATCCTTTAGTTTGTTTGAAAAACTTATTGCCATGTTTGAAGTAAGTATTGAGAGTAACAAATTCCACAATTACTTTAAAAATTTCTTCATCTAAATTGTACTTCAGTAAAATTTCTCTATTATAAAATACATGTTTTTCTAATATCATTAAAGTTTCATTTACTGGAACGTTGTTATACAGATTTTCTATATCTAATGATAAGAGATGGAATTTTTTCTTACTGTAATTAATAAAAACAAGTAATTTGTTTACCAAATCTTCTGTATTTTTAATAATCACTTTCTCATTAAACAATCTAAAACTACTCAACCAAAAATTTAATTTCCTAGCCAAATTTTGCGTAGGAGATCCGTATGCGTTAACCAACGGACGTAATGGGTAATTTTTTTGTGAATTTTTAATCTACCTTCTAAGGTTGGTGAATTACAAGATTCTTTGTGAATTCCATCTCTTTCTAAGTCATTAATTGATTTACTGTCAACTAATTTTTTAGTTATGTTCTTTAACTTGTTATACAACGTTACAGTAATATCTTCTTTGATTTCCATGTAATGTCCATCTGCAACCAATTCATCCAATTTATCTACATAATAATTTTTATTCATAACAACTAAATGGTTGCCTTTATCAGATTTAGTAAACACTAGGTTTTTATCATTTCCTAGATTTTTCAAAATCTTAATTTCTTCTTCATTTAAATGCTTATCCTTTCTTAATGGTAATCCTTAGAACTTTTTTAATTCTCTTAGAAACTTTACTTTTTCATTTGGGATTTAATTTATGAGAAGCCTCTTCTTAGGTAACAATAGTTTTTTCATCTAAATTCTGTTCCTGGTCATAGACATAATCCATACCTTTATTTAATAATTCAATTTCCTTTAAATTAAATTTTCTATTACTTAAATTAACCCTATAATCTGACACAATTTTCAAATTATTAACTTTAAACTTGTTCAACTTTCTTTTTTTGCAATTCCGTTTAGTCTTAATGTATTTCTCATGATTCCAGTTCGTAATTAACAGATATTTGTCTTTAGGGGTTAGCTTGTAAATCTTCCTGTGCATAACTTCTTCTTCTTTTAATAGTTTCAATATATGATTTGACGTACCTTTCAATTGATCTTCCACAAACCGTTTTTCCGTTTCTCTCCTGATGTTGTCAGTGTTACATGTCTTCACTAATAATGGATTTCTTATTAATAATGGTCTTGGCATCCAATTATTCAATAAACATGTCTTCAAAAATTGTTTATGTTCCTCCCATTTTGCCAGTTGGACAATGATGTTTGACAATCTCTCTGTAAATATTTATACCAAATTCTTCTAGTGTCTCTCTTCTTTTCATCTCGTGTAATATATAAAAAGGACTCCACAACCCCTTTCATAGTATTTAAAATAATTTATATAAATACTAAAGTCCCGAATTTTCGGGATTTTATTTTACGTCATTCCCTTCTTAAATACTTATTTCAAACATGGCAATAAGTTTTTCAAACAAACTAAAGGATTCCCTATGGGGTCTCCAATATCAGGAATCCTTTGCAATTTATATTTGAACCATTTTGAAAACAACTTATTATAAGATAAAATGTATAGTCAAAAATTGGAGTATTTTCGATATGTTGATGACATACTGATTAGTAGGTTTGGAACGTTAAGACAATTTCAGATATTTTTTGATAATTTGAATAAAAAGAATAAAGATATAAAATTTAAGAAAGAACTGGAAGATAATAAGGTATAAAATTATTTAGATGTTAAATTAATTAATGAGGACAACAAAACTAAAATGGAACATTTTAATAAGGACTGCCAAACTGATCATGTTTTAAATTTCAGATCTGGACGTAGAATAAATATTAAAAAGAATAAAGTAGAAAATTACATTAGAAGATTGGAAAGAAATACTTATAATGAAGATACATACAGTGAAAAAATTAAAGATATTTAAAGTTTATTAATCAAAAATGATTATCCTGTAAAATTTATTGATGATCAAATTACTGAATATAAAAAATTTAAAATTAAAGAAATATGTAAGGTCCAAAATAAGGTATTCATTCCTTACCTCAATGAAGACAGTATGATTCCAAAGAAGTTATGAAGTGATTTCAACATCAATATAGGTTTTACATATAAGAATAAAATCAAAAATTTAATATGTAGGAAAATTAATTGTAAGAATAAACAAAATGAAATGGATATAGTATATCGGATCGACTGCAAAATTTGTAGCAATTTTTATATTGGAGAATCAAAAAGGACATTGGCTGAACGAGTATCGGAACATGGTTGGGCGTTAAAGAACGGAGATATGGACGTCTCTGATATAGCTCACCATTGCCTGAAAAAAGGACACATTATAAATGAGAACATTAAAATTTTATATAAAGAAACTAATTGTAAATTCAGAAAAATCCTTGAGAGTTGTATCATCAAAAACACAAGGAATAACAACTTTAATACTATGAAGGTGTTAGAGTTGATCCCATCACTATTGGTTTAATTAAAAATTTAATTAAGACAGACAATTAAAAAGGAGTAACAATCAATGGATTGGAATATTAACTTTGTCAACTTATTTTGTATATGGATATCATTTTGTATATGGATATCATTGTCATGTATAAATTTAGTAATATGAGTTAAATAACAAACCATTGTCGTAACAATTTATATTATTCAATTGATGTGTGTATATTTAATTTATGATGTTCTTTCTGTTTAAATTATTGTTTGATTTGTTAGTTCCTTATTTCTTTAAGAAGGGAATGACGTAAAATATGTTCCCGAAAATTCGCTGCTTTAGTATTTAAATAAATTATTTTAAATCCTATGAAAGTGGTTACGGAATCATTTTTATATGTTAAGTTATGTTATGTTAGGCTATGTTATTTAGTGAATGTTGGTGGCAGAGAAGCCAAGCACTGCGACCGGAGGTCTATTGTACTATCCCACGGAAATAAGGACAGATGGAGAGAAAGACTGAGAAAGTATGGTGGGAGAAGTGCAGGGGATCTGCATAAGCGAAGTGTAGAAGTCGGATTTTCAGTTTCGTATTAAAATATCTTTTGCGCTTTCAGTTATAAATTTTTCAAGCTCATAATTATCTTTAAATTAATTTTTGATATTCTTATTTTATAATATTCTACAAAAAAAATCAGTAATTAAAAATTACATTTATCAACGAAGCAATATTTAAAAAAAAACCGGCAGATTATTAATAAAATTAAAGAAAAATTATGTTGAAGTTGGCATAATCGAATAAGAGTTTATTAAATTTGCTTTGTTTTTCAGTGTGGTTGTGTGAAAGAATCAAATCCTAAACAATAATATTTCAAGAATCCTGAATATCTACTTATTGTCTAAAGACGATTAATTTTAATCTTCGTAAATTTCAGTTTCCGAAATAAACGAATTCATATTCATTGTTAGGCACCATTGTTTGTTTTCCAATACTTTTCAATGGGAATTTTTTTGTTAATTTATTTCTCGACAAAGACTCACATTAAAAAGATTTGTAATACAAAGTTGAACAACTACGATGACCATCACAACAGTTCCATTCCGTAATCCTGAGTAGAGATACACACACCTACACAATGACTGATTTGATTTCTTTCATTTTTGTAGAATGTTAAACTAACAGTATCCACTGTAGTCTTTGAAGTGTTGGGAGATAGACTTCCAGCATTCCATGATTAATAAGACTAATTGGAAATGAACAGCATAAATAATGATCCTTCATCGATGGCTTCTGAGAAAGGCCGAGGCCAACGCTTAAGTGATTTGAAATTCAAGATTGAAATTCTTCGCCATTCCTGTTTTCTTTTTAAAATACATGAAATTGTTTGTTACTGTGTTTCCGATATTTATTTTGCGAATAAGTTTTTTGCATTAGTTTTATTTCAATCTTATTCATGTATATTTATATATATCGAACAGGCAAAACTCAAAGCATGTCCTTCGAATTTTGCAAAGCAAAGATTTCAATCAATCATTTGCAATTTAGAAAATTTCGCAAGTATAGAATATAAGAATAAAATTAATATTTTAATTTCTTCACTAATGTTGTGATCGAGTTTACAGAAATAAGTGATGTTTTGCCTGTGTTATAATAAATTGCTGATTTAAATGGTGAAAGGAACAAATAAACAATAAAATTAGGTTAAAAATATTCATAAATTAAATTCTTTTTTGTAAATATGTTTAACATAATTTTAAGTTCATTTTACCATTTAAATAAAAAAGTTATTTTGTAATATTTACTAATTGGTTAAATAATAAAAATGATATTCTGTCTGTGAACTTTTAAAGATTTTTATTTTATGAATTCATCTCCGATATTTTATACACACTTTAATTTATGTCAATCTTAAAAAAAAAAAGTCTAGGGCTCAGAACCGGGTTATTTTCATCAGTTTCATTTAGTTAGTGTTTTGAATGAATAATCCCTGCATTTTCATTGAAAGAGAGTTTAGGTAATTTACATTCTTTAAAATCTAGAAAAACTTTGAATTTTATAACAGTGGAAACTTTTTCTTAATTAGATACGATATTTTGTCAATGAAATCTTTCTCTTTTAAATAGATGAAAATTTACAAAAAAAATTTTTTAAGGAAAATAAATTTGTGTTACGATTAGAGATGAAAAGAAAATTAAAATTCATTTTATCTTCATATTTTTTCCAGTTGTTTTTTTAATTATCGTAAGTGATTGACAAAAATAAGATTTAAATCGGGAGAAAATTTAAATACTTCAAAACTTTTAATTTGAGTTAGAAATAGTTACTGAGTATTACACTAAAATTCCGAGTGCTCTGCAATCGAACCTTGCATCCAGGTGACGTCATTGCGTTAGCCAATAGAAACCCTTTTTGCTGCGGAGGCAACCTTCTATCTTAAATAACCTTGAAAGCATATTACATCTGTGAAAAATCGTAAATAAGTTTTTTCTGTTTTGAAATATAAGCATTTCTATTCCAAGTGGTAGAAAGATTCAAGATGCTCATAAAGTCACTTTGTCTGTCTGTTTGTTCTGATGACTTCATGAAACGTAATGTGCACATTTACTGGAGAGCATCGATTATCCGAATACTAATCAACATAAACATGGGATAACCGAAGGCGTTCCAGTAGACAAAAATTTAAAAAAATAATTAAAAACTGTCGGCTGTTACTGAAGCAGCTGCACATTTTAAAGAGTCTTTTAAAAAAACATTGATAACAGGGTTACAAAAGAACCAATGTCTTCAACGCAGACGAAACTGGTCTGCATTGGAAAAAAATGCCAACAAAATCCCTAGTTCCTAAGAATGAAATGTCAGCTACTGGTTTTCAGGCAAACTTTTTATGCATCACTGCTATGGTATGCGGAAATGTTACTGGAACAATTTTTTCGTAAATGATCGCCTATCCGAAATATCAGTTATCCGAACCCCTGCTGCATTGTTTCGGATAATCGATGCTCTTTTGTAACAATTCGAACCAATCTATTCATCAAATACTTGAGGCTTTCGAACATAAGATATCTAAATATTTTAGTACAAATGGACTCCTAAGTTGAGAATTGTGAGTTAAATAAGTATATTTTTATAACATTAAGACTATATAATTGTCATAATGTTAAATATCTTCAAATTAAAAGGTCGGCGATAACATAATGAAGTTATAAATTATTAATTTTTTTCATGTTTTTTTTTTTTATTTACATATGACTCTCTTAGATCAAATATTATACTAAGAATGAATACTACGGTCAGTCAGTTTTCTCGGTCTACGACTTTGTGCAGCTGTCGTTTCACTGCCTTGACTTCTCCATTGATTATTCCCTATTACAAAAGGATTGAAAATAAACAACGAAATATTATCAAGACATTAAAGCTTTTATTTTGAAAACACCTACGGTGCTACAGAATATAGAAGTATTTGCCATTAGACAGATTTCAATGAAACATGCCCTTGACTATGTAACGAAGTTTCAAAATGAATCTTCCAGAGTTTCAAAATGTAGTTGAACACACACAAATTCCTTTCCTACATAATTTTTCGAAAAATGATGTAAAGCAATATTGAATCAGAGGTAGCGAATTCCCTTATTCTATTCTTAACTCTGTCTCAAACATTGTTTGTATTCTGATATACTTTAGTAATATTCAGTAAATACTTCAGACTAGCCAATATAAGATATCTAATGATTCTAGTTCAAATGGGCTGCTAACTTGAGAATTAGTGTTTATTTTTGATATATGTAACTATTTCTATAATGTCAGCTTCTGTTGGAGAGATTAAAGCTAATGTGTTAAGTTGAATAAACTTTTGATTATTAAGAAGTTTTGTATTATACGAACATACTTCAATAATGCTTGCATTTACGAAAGTATCAACAAACTTCGATAATATATTTTGAACTTTATTTTGTTTACTTAGTTGATCTATTTCCTTAGTTTTCTTTATATTATTTTTTTGTTAATAACATTATAATAATACTCCACTGCTTATTATTATTATTATTGTTACTTTCTGTTATTTTTTCATAGTATTTTTTTTTATTAAATTATTCATAAGATTTTTTTATTATAATTTTCTAAATATATTTTGTTACCTTTGTTAAATTTCATTTAAAACACAAAACTATCTTTTTTTATAAGTTCTAATCATTCATCTGTCATCCATTGCTGTTTATATTCTATATTAGTTTTATTATAAGGGAATGAACTATTTGTATTAAGGGATTTTCTAATTATATGTTTGTCTTTTCTACCACGCCATTTTTTCTTTAATAAATTAATAATTTTATTAGGACTTGTAATGTTATATTTGATAAGTTTTTCGTGGAGTTCTTTCATATTTCGGGCAGGTTTCTCTTCATAAACTAGCCGGCTACCGTCGCTTCGCTCCGGAACCCTTGCATCTATAGCATTAAAAAAAAAAAAACTTTATTTATTTAGCAAATTAATATTGAGATCGGAGAATATACGACTTCCCAGCCCGTTGTGGCCTTCTCCAATTAACGCACGTGTATTGCGGGTTTGCGCCACACACCTGGGGTTGTCGCCATACACTTCATCGTCAGTTTGCCAGATTATTCCATATCCCGTAGGAATTTCGAAAAATCAGGCCTTATTCCTTGTCTACATCATAAAGGAAACCTCTGTGTAAAATTTCAGCTTTGTAGTTCCAAGGGTTTGGGGTGGGCGTTGATGAGTCAGTGAGTGAGTGAGTGAGGAATTTTCTTTTTATATATGTAGATTTTCATGAATTTTGTTTTGTTAACATCATTGATTAGATCTTTATAGATTATATTTGAATCTGTTATTTTCTCATTTTTAACTCTTATTCGATTCGTTCTTTACATATTATTCCTGGTGTTTTGATATCATGTTTCTTTATGAAAATAAGATCTATATTTGTTTTCGTATTTCCATGAATTCTACAGTTGCTTCTTGTACAGTTGTTTCACAGAAGTTTTACGCATTTCTGTACTGCATTGTTTTTATTCATTTTGAAAATATCTATATTTACGTCGCCAATCAGTATAGTTAGACAATTATTTAATATATTTTCATTTTTTATGAATAGATTCTCTATTTTAGTAACATTTTAGTAATTTGTAATTTAACATTTTGCTTACAGAATGACAGACACAATAACGTTTTTATAATATATAATAATAATAGCCGGGTACCGTTGCTTCGTTCCGGAATCCTTGCATATATAGCATTCAAAAAACAAAATTTATTTTTTTAGCAAATTAATATTGCTTTTTGTAGCATTTTGTCTGTCTTAAAAAGATATACATTTTATCCATTTACATGACCAATCTATCTCTTATAGTTTGGTCACAAAATTGGAAAAATGTAAAGTCATATGACAGACAGAATAATGCTTTTATAGTATAAGATTTTATAGAAAGCTGAGGTTTTTGTTTCGGTATTTGATTCTCTATTTGGGTTTATGTTTTGTTTCAAATTTCTCAGTTATAGCATTATCATGTAATGATCAGATATATCAGTCTGAATAATGTTTCCAATAAAATGAACTACATTAGCTTTAGCAAAGCCATGGTCAATGCATGGTTTTGAGGTAGCTATATTTCTCCTAATATCCCTTGTGACTTTGTTAATAGAATATGTTTACCAAAATTATGATAAATCTCCATGTACAGTCGGACCTCTATTAAACGAAGTCGCTAAATCCCCCCAAAAAGTTCGTTATATGGAAAATTCATTAAATAGAGATTCACCTTTTATTATTTAATATTATTAAAAAAAGTAGTAATTTTAATGACAAAAAGCATACATTACCACATGCGTACTTAAATTTTACTAATAAAGTCTGTTAATTTTGTTTGAGTTTTTTGCTTTTTGAAAGTGTTTTCGCTCATAGTACGTCTCGCATCTTTGCAATGCACCAAAAACCCCTTCAGTATTTTCTTCACATTGTTATCCGCGTCGGATTGTTTCAAATGATTTTAGCATTTCATCATATGAAGGTTTTCTGATTTCTGCATCATAATCATTTCCATTTTCATCATCTTCATCTTAATTGCAATTCATCGTAGTATTGTTTTTATTTTTCACACTGTCCTAAATATCCGATTCAGTTAGTGTTTCCGAGGTCTCAACTTCAAAATCAAGTGAAAGATAATCATCAATCAGCACATCATCGTTAATTTCTTCTTTTTCCCTCAGCTGTATCCAAATTTCTTTCATTTCCTCTAAGGGAATATTAATAATAAGAACATTTCAAGGAGAAAAAAAAAATAGATACCACCAAAAAGTTCGTTAAGTAGAAAATGCACTTTGCTATTTGGAGATTATTTTACGAAGAAACTAGCAAAATGTTCTTGGTTCCAAAGAAAAGTTCGCAAAATAGAGAAATTCGAAAAATAGAGGTTCGTTATATAGAGGACCGACTGTATTTCTGAAACAGAGGATTTATTGTGTCGTCTAAAATATGAATGTTTATATTTCCCACTATAAGCATGGCACATTTTTTTGCATAAGTTACAAATAAGATAAAGCAAAATGAGAAACAAGAGCAAAACACAAGTAAATAAATGCCTTTTTGATTCGATTATCGAAAGGAATTGGGAACGGCCGTTTCGTTATTTACTCGTGTGCTGCTCTTGTTTCTTATTTTGTTTTGTTAAAATATCTTCAGCTCGTTAAATTCATTGCAAGATTACAAATAAGATAGTTTAAAATAATTCAGTTAAGAAATCTTTTTTATTAGTATTAGGTGGTTTGAAAATAGCTAATAAAGATATTTCAAAATCATTTATAATATTACTTACAGTGCATGTTTAATTTTCACGGATAATTGTATCAATATTAATTTCTATTATAACATAAGTTTTTTCTTAGTAAACCAATAAACCACCATCTTTTTTGTTTTCTCTTACTTTATAAATCATATTAAAAGACATAAGTTGATAAGAGTTCTGGTTCTCCTAAATTTACATTCATTTCAACAAGTATTATAATATCTACATTATTAATGATGTTTTGTATATTCAATTTTAGATAATCAAAATTTGTCCTTAAACTTCTAAAATTTAAAAATATAACAATTTAAACTTTAATTTTTATTTGATATTCTTTATTTTAAAGTCAGGAGAATTATCCAAATATTAAGTCAAAATCATTATAAATAACTAAGTGAGAAGAGAGCGATTCTAAATTATAAAATTAAAAATTAATAAACATATAAGTATTTTCTTTTTCATTTATTTTCAATTCCTTTTAAAATATGTATACTTTGATAAGTTGTAACTAATCAATATAAATCTTAATTCTTTCCTTAACT
>JAFIDM010059149.1:0-12879 GCA_023159025.1 Thereuonema tuberculata | reverse complement strand
GAAGCATCTATGAGTATGTTGATGTAAAAAAAAAATAATTAAACATTAATGTGCAAGGAAATCTTATATCTACAATAAACTGAGAACTTTTTTTTCAGGAAGCGTAAAACACCCCCTAATGTAATGAAGGTCTTCACTGACAGCAGTAAGGCGCTGGTCACATGTCTTGAGAAAATGAATGAGAATCTCACAAAAGTGGCAAATTCTCAAGACAGAATGATAAACTTTACAAGAAAGAATTGCAAATTCTCAACATGAGCTGGTGCAAATTAAAAAAATGAAATTTGCAATTGGAAATATTAAAATCTAGAAAAGATGGTGTGAATGTAAATTTTGATGTTGATTTGTAATGTTTAGGATTCAAAATTTTGTTTTTATTTTAATTTTAATAATAATAAGTTTTTAATTTTTTTTTTTTAAATAATAATAAATGTACACATTCAATCCTAGGATATACTACTATTGATAGATCTATATGCAGGTGCTATAAAACATTTATTTTTAAGTTTGGATAGATAATTATAATGTACTATTAATATAATAATAATTATGAAATAATATTAATGTATATATAAAACACCAGACATGAAATATACAGCTACACAAAAAAGTATTTTGTTTTCCTTTCAATATACACTATGCATAATAGGAATAAATTCATTTATTTAAACAGTTTCTTTATGCAAAGCACAAATCACATAGATATTTATAACATAATATTCAAAATATATATAATGCACAACATTTATTTATTTATTTATTTATTTTTTGTATTTTTTCATTCGATGTAATATAAGATAAAGATTTTCTTAAATATTCAAGTTCATTTTTCTATGTAATATTGTTTGTAATATTGCATATACGTAATTTATTGAATTTATTTTTTTGTAAATTTTCTTCAATTTGATTAAAATTCCTTAATAATATTTTAAATTTTTTGAATCACAAGTTGGTGTTAGAATGTTTAGAATATGAAATATGTATAATTGTAGTTATTAAATTGGTTTCAACAATATTATTTATAAAATGATATCTAATTTTCTAAAAAATATTTACTATTAAATAATATAGTTTATTTTTTTAATGTTGCATTAAAATGTTGTAGGTACATTGAAAATTTAGTATATCAAAAATTTTTTTAATAACAATCATCTTGTAGTATATAATTTAATATGGTATGTAATATTTCATGTATATGATTTGTCTCTGTAGTACCTACATTAATCCGACAACCCAATCTGAAAGTTTGTAATGAGTTTATAAATTACTTCAATATAAGTATTTCATATATTATAGAAAATTTATGTTGTATGTGTAAACAACTATATATTAACGAATGAATTTTAATTCATAATTATTATATAAACGTAAATATCGTTGTGTTTCAATTATGACTAAGGTTGCACAATCACATTTTTTGGCGTTTCATTTATTACATATTTAACAGTTAACTTCATGAATACAATATAATAATTTTATGTGTAAAAATGAAATGTATGATTTAAATATCAATAATGTAGGTTTCTCACTGTTTAGTTTTATCACAAACTGCAGGACATGCAATGTTGCTAAAAAATTGACATTTATTAACGCACACAAACACACTATGCCAAGAGAAGGACAGAACACTTCCAAACAGTAAATATTTGCAACATAGGTGTTTACTGTCAAATAAACAAAAGCATTCAAAGAAATAGACATACGTATAAAAACACAAGTAGTATGGTTGATTATGGATAACAAATACCTATATGATGAGTGGAGATGCCCAACATTATATACAAATGAAATTTCACAAGTCACTTAAAAATAAGTATCTCAGTAAAAACAATCAAATTGATCATAAAACAAAATAAATAGAACACAGACACATAGTGCCAGGTTTCAACAAAATGAATAGATAATGATTTACAGAGCTTAAACATCTAATGGAATCATAATAAATATATATGAGGACAAGTATAAAGGACAAGAGCGGTGGGACCAAAACTGCTGATAAACTTAGATGAAAGGTAATTTAAATACAGAAATAACAATGTACTACATTAGTTTCAAAAAAAAAAAAATATATCTATTAGATCAGTAAAGATTTTAAGATACAAACTGTAAAAAGGATCCCAACTCTTAGCTTAGTGATTCAACTTTTTTCATTTTATTCTCAAAAAAATTGATTATCTACCAATGTAACACAAAAACAGTTACGATGAGGGACGTGTTCAACTTTATTAAATATTTAAAATCTACTATTATGAAGGTGAAATGAAGGTTCGCCTATTGTCCGATAATTTGCAAAGAGTACGTACCAACATATGACTAGTGAAAAGACAAAAAAAAAAATATTGACATGACTGTAAATAACAACAGAAGGTTCATGAAAGGGAAAACAAAGAAAGGTGGCATAATATAATGAAACAGTTTAAAAGGCGCCAATGTTAACTATTAAAAAAAAAAAAATCCGGAAATGGACTAGCTTGGTGAAGAGATTGTGATTACGCCAACCAACTACTAAAAGCAAATACATGTATAACGGCATGGTCATTACGAAATAGCAAGTTTTCAACTAAAACAATAACAAATTGCAAGATGAAAGCTTATATGACAAGACGAAGCAAATCTGCATTTTGTTCATATGTCGTACTTGATTTCACCATCCAATTCCTCCATTCTTTCGTTTTCTTTTTTTTTTCTCTTGTTTAATTTAATTCTGTAATCGTATCCACTCTCAGTGACACAGGAAGAATATTTGACTAGAATTACAGTCAAATAGGAGCTGTTTATTAGTATTTTAAGATGTTGCGATAATAGTTCATGTCACCATAGAGTAATTGAGTAAGGTTATTCTAATGTAACATAGCACATAAATCGAGGTACTTACAATCTGCTGCATGCTTATACAATCGTCAATAGCAACACCCTTCATCCTGATGATTTAAGAGTTGTCCATTAGTCTCCACAATTCAATACCTAGGCTACACCCTCGTTTTCTCTCTCCATAAGTAGTCGCGCTGAGCGGCCCGCTCCAAACAGCGATGACTTCTTACGAATAACTGCACTCACAAACGATCATGACGAATCACATACAAAGGAAGAAAATATTGCCTATTCACAGACAACAGGTTTTAATCCAAACCAACATTGCAGCGAGTCCACATAAAAAAACAATTAGGAAACTATGATGATTCCTCAACCTGTCTTAGCTCCGCAAAAACTCTCTCCATTTGTGCACAAAAAGATTTCCAACTCATAAATGAACCAATCAGAGTCTGGCGTGCGATAAACCGCGACGTCAGTACTGTAATCTTATTACATGTGACAGAATGTCTAAATTGATTATCTATCAAAACAAATACAGCGGAAATAAAATTAACCAAGATTCCAAGAGAAGTCGTTTCCATGTAGACAAAACATATTATAAAAGCGTTATTCTGTCTGTCAAAAGACTTTACGTTTTTCCAATTTTGTGACCAACCTATAAGAGATAGATTGGTCATGTAAATGGATAAAATGTAGATCTTTTTAAGACAAACAAAATGCTACAAAAATCTTTCGAAAAAAGTTTTTGGTTTCCAAGATGGCGCCTTTTAAAGGGTGAAATTTTGACTTTTTCTCAATTTAAACGAAAAGTATAAAAGATGGAAGAGAACATTATATTGAGAAAATGTTGGTATTTGAAAGTTCTATCCAACGATGTATCATTTAACGCTTCAGCGTTTGCAAGATACATGCAAAAATGTGAATTTTCGATGTGTGATGCTGACCCGCAATACATCAGAGTTATTCGGAGAAGCCACAACGGGCTGGGAAGTTATATATTCTCTGACGATCTCAATATTAATTTGCTAAATAAATAAAGTTTGTTTTTTGAATGCTATAAATGCAAGGGTTCCGGAGCGGAGCGACGGTACCCGGATATTATTATTATATATTATAAAAAAGGTTATTCTGTTTGTCATTTTATAAGCAAAATGTTAAATTATAAATTACTAAAACGTCGGAGCAAGGACATCTTTTGGAAAATGATTCAAGAATTTTCACAAAACACGTTATTTATCATGAAGTTTTGTAATAAAACCTAATATGTTTCGTTATCAAAAATGTGTTTGTGATATTAACATTTTAGCCCTATATAAACCAACAATACACAAAGAAAGGTAAATTTACTGAAGAATTAGAGAATCTATTCATTAAAAATGAAAATATATTAAACAACTGTCCAACTATACTAATTGGCGACGTAAATGTAGATCTTTTCAAAATGAATAAAAACAATGCAGTAGCCTACAGAAATACCTAAAACTTATGTGCAATAATGGTTTCAAAAATTGTCTTTACGGAACAACAAGAAACAACTGTACAATTCATGGAAATACGAAAGCAAATGTAGATCATATTTTCATAAATAAGCATGATATCGAAACACCAGGAATAATATGTAAAGAACGAATCTCGGATAATAAGAGTTGAAAAGGAGAAAATAACAGATCCAAATATAATCTATGAAGAACTAATCAATGAGTTTAACAAAACAAAATTCATAAAAATCTACCTATATAAAAAGAAAATTCCTGACTCCCTCACTGACTGACTCATCAATGCCCACCCGAAACCCTTGGACCTAGAAAGCTGAAATTTTGCACATTATGATGTCGACAAGGAATAAGGCCGGATTTTTCGAAATTCCCACGGGATAGGGAATAATCTGGCAAACTGACCTTGAAGTGTGTGGTGCAATACACCTGAGTTAAGCGGAGAAGGCCACAATGGGCTGGGAAGTCGTATATTCTTCGATCTCAATCATAATTTGCTAAATAAATAAAGTTTTTTTTAATGCTATATATGCAAGGGTTCTGGAGCGAAGCGACGGTACCTATCTAGTAACAAATAATAAAACAATATTAACTACATTCTTCCATTGAAAAAGTAAGTGACAGATCTCCAGAGAGTGCAAAAACAGATAGGAAAATTGTACAAGAAAATCAAACACGAATATATGAAAAAAAATAGTAAAACATTAATGAAAAAATTTAATTATAATAAAAGGATAAACGGTTTGAAAGGAAACAAAATACAGGTGATAACAAAACAACAGTCACAATAGACTCTATCACAATTTCACTCTACATATATGTAACATATATATCACAAAAACAAATACAATCACATATAATTAATAAACTGCAATACAAACACACAGCAACTGTTACAACGTAGAAATGTATAAGCATTCATTTGGAGTGTTCAGAAGCCAATGGGTGTAGGTCAATAAATTTTTAAATTAAATTAAATTATAAATCAAAACATAACATTTGTAAATCTTACAAATAAATTGTGTATTTTAATAGAATATAACTATACCCTTGAAGGAGTGCTTTGGGCTGTTTCTCAACCGAACGTCTAAGCATTGCAGTATGATTTACAGAAAAGATTTCAATTTAATACCAACTGATGTACATTAATTATTTTTGAAACCATTCACTTGTAAACGAATATTGAAGAAAATGTTGCATTGTAATTCATGTTACGGTTGCAATTAAATTTTCCGATATTTTACATTATTGCAGCCAACATCAGGAACAGTATTATGCACTTTACAATACGATTTAACGTACAGTATACAATGAACACATACGTTGTGTAACATAAAAATTAATGGAGAGGGATATGGCAATATGTTCTATGGCTTAATACGTTAATTGATGACTAAGATGCATTTAGACCACATCCACCACAAGGACTACGTAAAGGTTTAACTGTATAATAAGTAAACGAGTAATGAATTCAATTATAACTAATTAATATGTTGTAATCTTACCAACACATTCTCCTTTCGTGGCATAAGACATGTATACCTTTCCAGGGATTGATGATCATATTTCGTTTTATGTCATTAACATATATTAATAAACATCTGCTTAGGTGCAATATGAGGATTAACATGTTTCATGTGAAATAATTATTATATGAAAGGAACAAAAACATAAATCTATCGCATTTCAGAAAATATTTATTGTGCACATTAAGATAATATACTGTGTTGTTCATTCGAATGTTGGGCGAAAGTTGACACAATCATGTATTCTTCTTCTTCTTCACGTGCCATCTCCATCCAGGAGGTCGGCGACCATGGCTCCATGGTTTACTATAGGGAAGTTTCCGTGGTAAGGCCCCAATGTTTTCCATGTTTGCAATAGCCACCTTTCTAGGCTCGGTCTGCCAGCCATTGACCATTAATTGGTTCATCTGCCTGCCAGTTGTTCTGTGCTGCCGTTGACATATAAACTATTCTTCCGCCATCACAGAGGTAGATGTCGTTGCATTCCTAACATCTTTTAAGAAGTCGCCATTGATCAAAGATTGATTCTTCCGCCGGCCTCTTCACCAGTTCAAATTTAGCCGCTTACAGAGTTCCCGGGGATTCCCACAGGCTATCTCTTTCTTGCGTTGTCCATCCCCCACCACGAGGAGGTAAAGAACTGGACTTTGGGGGACAATCATGTATTACAACTACGATGTAATAAATCAATATGAATTAACAGTATTATGCTGCAACTTTTATGTATGTAATAGACAATTTAACTTTCTTTAGTTTTGGAAGAAATTAACAAAGCTATTTCCACAAAATTACATCTGTAAATCCGATTACAATATAACGTACTGCACATTACATGAAATTATAATTTTTAGAGTTATGAGGCTCTGTAAACTGCAATGTGTAATCATATTACCTTTCCAGGTAATGAATTGGAGACATATTTATTTGAAATCAGTAGGTCGTAGGTGGGTTAACATAGTGGGTTTGGATAGTATGGTTTGGCTTTACAGATTTGCATGTGTTGACATTTAAAACATAACTATTAAATTAATGCTTTATTGTTACATACCAGTATTCTCTTCTTTGATACTACAATGACCATGAACATGTCAAGAGGATGAGGGCAATCTGCAAGTGCCACGGACAGGTAAACAACTGTTATGTTATAGTACTGACATACGTCATACCACCATCTTCTAACACATAGGAATTACAAAACATTTAAATTAAAGTTATTGATAGGTATCTGGTAATGAAGTTATATGGATGTAGAACCACATGGATGTTCATTGGCAGCTCCTAGTCATACTGATGTTTTACTCAAACTTAATAGTGGAACAACTATCCATTTGTTACGTAAAGTACTGCCTGATGACACTGCCTCATACATTTCTGCTCTGCAACATGACATCTCTACATTGTTCACCATCAGCTGTGAAATGGAAACATGAAATTTCATCAACTTATATAATTTGCTAATTTCGTCTGTCTGTCCATAACTCGATATAATTAAGCTATTAAGATAGATCCAAGGTTCTCAACGGTACCATTGAATCAAGAGTACTCAAATTGGATGAAATATTAGTTCATTTTGTCATTCCATGTTGTTTCCATGAAATTTTAACTGAAATTCTAACAAAACATATGTTCAAAACCAAATAATTTTGTTACTACTGCACCGATTTTAATGAAATTTGGCATACTTACTCAGTTTTTTACGCTGATTTTGAAACTCAAAACCATTTTTGCCGTAGAAGCTTCGTTTACAAGTTAACGCAGTATTTAGATTATACAAAGGTGAGTTTTAAATGCCTTTCGGCGTTTTGAGTTAAAAATATTAATTATTCTTTAGATAAATTAAACTTTAGATATGGTTGGTACTTCATTTTTCTTTTTGGGTGGAAAATGATCCTTTAGATTAAACTCTCAGAACCTATATTACAGGTGTACAGGTAAGAAGTACACCTATATTACAGGTGTACAGGTAAGAAGTACACCTAAGTAGGTCTGATAAACATAAAAAAAAATTCAAATCAAATCATCAATCGAATCAAATATATATATATATATATATATATCCAAATAAATTGGCTAAGTTCGTCTGTCTGTCTGTAACTCAATATAATTAAGCTATTAAGATAGATCCAACTGTTCTCAATGGTAGCATTGAATCAAAAGTACTCAAATTGGATGAAAATATTAGTTCATTGTGTCATTCCATGTTGTTTCCATGAAATTTTATTCTTGGAAACTGACCTCGACAACTGAAATTCTAACAAAACATACGTTCAAAACCAAATAATTTTGTTACCACTGCATCCATTTTAATAGAAACGGTAACAATTAAACAACAAAGTTGAATTGCAACTACCGAAGTAAACGGTTGTGTTAAAAACGATGCTGAAATGCTGTGTGGATTTATAATTTATCAGATCTAATATCTGATGGAAGCTAAGTAAAGTTTAGCTGTGGCATCGAGTTCCAAAATAAGTAAAGTAAATAAGTTAGTATTAAATATTGAGTTTGATTAAAGTTTTACGTCCTATAAACATGGAGTCAGTTTAGAACAAAACTGAAGGAGATAGATTCATGTAGCAGGATCGAAAACTAAAATAGGGTAAGCGATAAAATTGGCAGTGGTTTCTAAGAAGACATCGCAGTATCACATTTACCGAGGGATGGTAAATCATCGCAGCAAACTCAACGATTTGTAAGTAGAACTTATTTAAGACTGTTCCGGGATATATCTGAAGGAAGCAAGAGGCCTAACACACTTGACATGCAAAAATAGCTCACCTTGATAGAAGACAACGGGGACATTTATTTAAAGACAAATAATATCAACGCAGGCTAGAACTCATTAATGCTTAATTCAGATAGAATTAAAAATAATACTATTATTCATCTAGTTATTTGAAGTACATTAAGAATAGATTGCAGAACGATCTTATTAGTGCAGTGATAAAATAGATCAATCGAAGGGAATTATTAACTGTTGAACTAATTTTAACAGCCATCCTAGATTAAAAGAAATAAAGTGAATAGTATTTAACAACTGCTGGGCAAAGTCCATTTCAGGTGAATTTAGGAAAGCTCAAATAATTGATCGTTAGTTTATCTAAATATTGATACGAATAATTAAATATTAAACGGATGAATTCCGTTCATACTAGATGAAGTTAGCCGGTGATACATACAAGTGAGAAAGCGTTAATAATAAAACTTAGGGTTGATAAATCCTAATTCGAACGATTCATATTAAATGAATCTAACCAGTGAGGCATATAAGTGTGAAAAGCCATTTAGATAAATATCAGTGTAGATAAAACCTAATACCCACATTTATACTAGATTGTATAGCCGTGAATTATGCGGGACAAAACAGTCACTCGTAAATCATACTAGATAAAAGCATTTACGGAAGATTATCAGCGCGGGGCCTAAAGTTCCAATAGAAGGAAGACTGAAGTTAAAGAACTGTTAGCTGAGATAATCAACGAAGTGACATGAACTATTAAAGCACTTACTTGAAATAGTTAAAATAGAACTCTTGTAAGAAATTTATATTTTATGTGTTAAAATATATTTGTTATAAAAAAAAAAATCCTGTGTGTGTTTCCACTCAAGTTATTTAACATTACTTTAGTTCAACATTCCTAAACTAAATATTATCTAACTCTGCTGTACACATAATTCAATAGGAAAAATTTAGTAAGATTTTCCAAACAATTTCACTCTGAAATCTGGATATTCTTTGCTCATGGTTTCAATCCACGGCTTTATTCGCCACATTCTCTTCCTCTCGGACCTTTTTTTAACCTCTGCTGAGAAATAAGTTAAGAATTAATAACAAAAAGCTGTGAAATCATCTTCTTTGTCTCTTCGGCGACCGGAAGTTATAATCGGTATCTCATTAAGATGGGATATAGGTAAGCCATTACATTATTGTTCTGTGAGGTAAGCTCCGGTTATGTATCTTTTGTGCTTAGATTAAAAATAGAATTTTTTGATTAGCAATCTAGTAGTCATGACAAGGACTAATTTATTACGCAGTCTTCCACATCTATGGATCACGTGATCTCAACATCGGGTTGCGTGACTTTCTCTGAGAAATCATGAAATCAACAGCCACTATCTATATTTGAATTTTGACTGCCAAAGAATTTTTCTTCAATAATTCATATTTGGTTGAATATCTGCTATTGTTTATTTATGCTTTTATTGTTATATTTAAATAATTTTCATATCCTTCATTAGAACTTTTAATTTCTATTCGTTTTATTTTATACTTTGCTTGGTTGTGATTACATTCATTTGAAAGTTGTTAAAGGAGTTAGAATTTTTTTAGATTTTAATTGATTTTTATCATTCATGTAAATTGAAACTGGAGAGTGAGGACAGTGGAAGAAAGACCGAAAAGTCAAAATCTGTAGATGTAATAATTATAGGAGTAATTTTATGAAGGGGGTAATTAATTAATGGAAATTAAAATAGTCCGATTAAGAATCTACGTCGCTTATTTTTAACTTAGAATTTTTATTTCTTTTCATTCATTAATTTTTAAAAGTCCTAAAACTGTTCTTCTATTAAATAGATTAAAAAGGTTTACTAGGTTCTGTGTAGTAACCTGTATAATTTTAATATTTAATGCATTAAAATAACTCCAGGCAAGCAAATAATTAAGAATATATTAAAATTTACAATAAAATAAAAATACTGTCTCAAAACAGTTGTTACAGTTTCCTCTAACGAGAATTGAGTTTTTGAAATAAATTATGTTTTTATTTTATCCTTTTTTTTTATTTTCAAATTTCAAAGCGGTTTTAATTTTGTTTACTTATTTCTCCAAGTAAAAGAAATATCTATACATTCTTGCTAACTTCTATATTTTTGTATATTCTAAAGAGAATATTGAATAAATAATGCTTAAACAGAATGCAGTAGGTGTTTAAATAGTCTTTGGACAAATGCTCACTCTGTAACAGAGTTTCATTCTTATATTATTACATTTTGAAATATAAGCAAATACAAAGTTCCCTAACGACCTAAAATAAACCAAACATTTCTTCCTTTTAAACAAAAATCTTCTGTAAAATATTCAAAAGTCTTTTCTTAAGAAGACACATTAATCTCTCATATGATGCAGTTTATTATTTATTTTTACATATTAGAATACAGATCTTTTATACTATCTCCAGAATAAGGCCATCTTTACGAGCTTGGTGATAAGTAAGTGCGTTTTATTTATTTCTATTTTTATTTATTTCATTCCACGCACGTTAAGCCTTCTTTTTATAAATTAATATACTAAGTTTTTATTGGAAAGGACCTACTCTGATAGATAAAGAACTGATCTGTTACTGGTTCCAAATCCAAATATGAATTTGCAGTTAAGAACAAATCCTGTTCTCTTTTATTTTGACAAATGTTTGCTTCTACAGTGACTATTAGCTACTACTGAGGATGGTATTAAGTTGCCACAACTAAAAATCATGACTTATCACTAATTCTTAAACATTGTCTCCCATTTAATTAATCATGACCTTTTCACCATTCATAGTAAATCCCTACAGAGAGAGAGAGGGATATTGGAAAATCCATTCTCGAAACCAGTGTCTCCACAGGACTCTTCCAACATCAACTACAATGATTCTATTAAATCTCATTTTCCCCAGAAAGAAGTTCAAAATATACAAAATAAAGACTTGATTTAAAGGCTTAACTTTTATTATCTCACCTTTAATTATTCGACATATTTTAATTGAATGCTGCTGTGAAAGTTCCTATTTGCAAGAGATAAAATATTGTGGTGAATGTTTCAGGTAACTGGTTCGGTAAAATACAATTAAATACGACTAATTGTAGAATCTGGCAAGTTCTGCATTATTTATATAATGCATGCATTTAAATAGGCTTATTTACAATGCTCTTGATTGGTTGCCATGATTTCACATTGATTTTCATTAGTACTACACATGGGCTTTAACTGAATTGTATTTGTAAATGATGCTCATATTGTATTCTTGTTGTCGCAGGGACTATCTAGATAATCTACCAGTGGGATCTTTTAGGCTGACCAACCAACATAGGACATGATGATCGGTGATGACAGTGAACTTGTGAACATAGAGGTAGGGACGAAATTAAGCGACTGTCCATACGACTGCTAATCACTCTATATGGGGGAATGTAATTTTCTTCAGGCTTCGATAATGTTTGGCTCCCATAGGTGATCACATGTTATTTTCCATTATTATAATATCTCACACAACTAATAGATAAACTTGACACCAAACTTCTAAGTTTATAACATATTTCTAATACATAATATTTCGACTGTGACAATTTTTCAGTCTTCAGGTGAAGTTTAGTCTTCATCCGTTGCTGTTGAGACTAATAAATAACATAAAAATAATGTAAAAGTTAAATAAACAAATGATATAACAAAGGCGCGAGCTGAGAAGGTGCGCCTCTTTAGGTTGAGTTTCAGGTTAGTGGTGTGAAGGCATCTTAAGGCAGTGTCACGTCAATGTGGCTGCTCCTCAAAGTCGTATCAATAGATTAGGATGTCATTGCGATAACACAAAGCAAATGGACCACTTTGATCCAAGAAGAGTGTTGTCTACTAAGCGTTGAAATGTAGCCTTGGGATTTACACAGTCCAATAGGCTTAAGACTAAATTCATAGAGGCTGTCAGGTATCATGAAAGCTTTCTTCTTGCAATGTTTTTCGTCAACTTGAATCTGTCAGTATCTGAAGATCTAAGCTTGAGAAGTAGGTTGAATGGACAACAGCATCTAGTGTATCTTTGATACATGGGAGGGGATAAACATCCTTTTTCGTAATTGTGTTCAATTTCCTTTAGTTGACACAGAATCTCAATCTCCATCCTTCATTTTCAAAAAGATTGGTGTGAACAATATGATTTTTAATTACAAGAAAGGGAGAAAGAATTATTATTACCAAGAATTATTAAGGCCTTGGTGTTGAACTTTAAAAAAAATTGCTGAATGTAGTGTGAAATGTAAATGTAGTAGAAAAAAATATTAAAAAGAAACAGAAAAAA
>JAFIDM010059148.1:0-12879 GCA_023159025.1 Thereuonema tuberculata | reverse complement strand
TAAGTCAGAGTTTGCTGAACATTGTAAGAAAAAAACGCACTGCGTTAGTAGTGAAATTAAAATTTTATGTGTGGAGAAAGAAACAAAGCACGAAAAATGATTGAAAGCATGTATATTCGAAACACGAAAGAAGAAAATATCAATAGGAGTGAAGGACTTGAAGTGAACGAATATTTTGTAAGAATAGCAAAAGTTTTTATTGAGAAGCTGTGTGAAAATTGCAATAATAAGGTTACAATCGAAGAAGTAGCAATAATTAACAATTAGAAAGTTTTTTAAGAAATTGTTAATAATAGAAAGTAGTGATATTATTATTAACAAAATGTATATGTAAGACATATAACAACATGTAATAATTAAATTGTTCAAAAAAATTTCGCTAACTCATTGTAAATAGGCTTGAGAAAGGGGGAACGACATTGCCTTCAAAAATTTTGCTTTTTCATAATAAATGTAAATTAATAAATTTTAATTTAGAGATGTTGAAGATCTCATATCACAATACATATTGTAGAAGGAAAGACCTACAAAGGAAGTATGGAACAGTTATTCATTTAGTATGTCTAAACCCATTTTGCACCTGAACAACTCTGAGGAAGTGGCTACATTGGGTACAGGATTCCACATTCAATTTCTGTATTTAAATTTTTGGAGAATTTTTTACTAAAGTTTATCAGGAATGATAATTGTGATAAGTTTGTTTCTTAAAAATACATCCATGAAATAAACCTACATGTTATAAACATACACAATCACTGAAATCATCAGTGATAAATAAATGGTGGAACTTTTTCTTTAAAAGCAACAACAGAAAGAAAACAAATTAACAACAGAAAAAAATTGTTGTACTCTATTTGAAAGTTAAATCGTCTTCATCCAATGATAACGTTATTATTTGGTTTTTAGACAAAAACGAAGGCTGATCGATTAATCTACTATACATAACTACATTTTTATTGATAAAATGATTAACACTCAATATTTAAGGATAATCAAAAAATCAATGTTAAAAAATTTTCAGAATAATGACGTGATTTTTATCAGTTAAAATTATCAAAACTTTCTTTTAATGATCCAAATGTTTTAGTAATAAAAATAATTCAAAGCCATTGTTTCAAAAACACCGAAATATATTTTAAAGTTAAATTTTAAAGTTTTTTAAAGATTAAAATTACACATGAGAAGTAATAAAAGAAATCAAAGGAACAGATACGAATACTTTTGAATCGGAAGAAAACTTTTTCTTTTCTGTGTTTGACAATCTAATCTCATTTTGTGGTTTTTCTATTGTTAAGTCCACATTTAGATGCAAAAGACATTCATAGATTTTGTGTGAGATTAATAAAATAAGAATTATTGAGACGCAAGAGAGTCAGAAAATTAAAATCGAAACAAATAAACGCAGATATCATTTAGGGGAGATCCGTATATTATGGACCATCGTGTAATGCGGACCATGTTGAAATTTATCTGTTCAACAGTCGATGGCAGAACAATTCCATTGCCTTTAGTGAATATTATTGTTATCCAAAGCAGGATTTTTACATGTGTGCCTTCATTTGAACGAGTATTAAATGCTGTTTTCCGTTTTATATCATCATGGATGTAACAGATATGTTAGAATGAATGTATTACTTTCTGCTATTTGGTAATTTTAATATAATTTTCATGTTAATAGTAGCAAATGCACTTATTTTCTTCACAATCCAGACATGTGTTTTATGTGCGCCATTTTGCATAGCGATATGTGATTGGAAACAACGTTGCTCCGTCCCTGCGTGTAATATGAACCGTGCCCTGTTGTGTAATATGGACCACTGGTTGCTAAGTATATTAGTATGAGCCTGAAGCTTGTTTTATTTAATACAGTAAAACCTCGTTAAGTCGTCACTCAAGGGACCAAACATTTTTGACGACTTAAGCGGAGTGGGAATTATTGAAAAAAAAAACACTGAAATACAGTATTTTCATGAATTGCTATAGGATTCGGTGAGAAAAACAAGATTTTCAGAAATCAATACATGCAAATGAATGAGTGGAAAATAATAAAAAAAAAACACATTTTATAGTTACCACATTTTAATCGTTTTAAAAGAAATGCAATATCTGTCTTTGAAACGTTCCAATCAACCAGTGCTGCCGCCAAAATCTTCAATGTTCAACTCCTTAGCAATTTCCATGGCTTTTTCTTTGAGAATCACGACAGAAATCGGCACATTTTGCGATCTGGCATGTTTTAGCCATTGAACTAAAACCTCCTCGATCTCATCAAACTTCGATTTCCTCATTCTCTTTCTTTTGTCTTTGCAGTCAGCTTCTTCAATTACTTGTTTCGATGAAAGAATATCGTTTAATGTAGTCCTGGGAATATGTTGTTATTTGGCAAAATCTGTTTTCGAAACATTTGATTTTTCAAAAAGTGTAATTAAGTCTTTTTTTTTCTCTAAAAGATAATGAGGTAAGTTGTCGAAATTGCAAGAGAAAAAATAGCCCTTAGAGCGGGGCTTACCGTAGCCTTCGTAATACTGTACCTATCTACGGTACATTAGGAAAGCTACGGGCTTACTCGCTATGAAATGAAGTCACACTCGGGAGCCATCAATGAGATTTACATCGACCCCCCTCCCCTTCCATTAAATGAGATTTGGTGAGATTTTGCCGCACACTCCTCCCCCCCATTTTGAGCTCACGTTATTAATGGACGCTCCCTTTGGAAGATACGTTCAAAAAAACAACTGTCATTAAAGACATCATAAAACATTAGAGTAAGCTTAACATATTAAAAAATAGCATTCTTGTTAATTTAGATTAATAATTGTCTAATATCTTCTGATAAAAAACATATAATTTTAAACCATCCGTGTCATCTATCAGTTCGTATGTCTGTGATCGTACTACAAAACTGAAACTAGACTGATAGTTTAATTTAAGGAATTATAATTTTTTACAGAAGTAAAAAAAATTATTTATATATTATTTAATATATTTAATATAAGGTTGTCATAAAATAACTTTCCCTGTTTGGAGGCATCTGCAGCGAAAACTAATGAACGGAATGAAACAAAAATTCAGATATAGTCTATTGAGGGCATTGAAAGAAGAAATCTGAAAAAAAAAATAAATAAATAAATACCAAAAGTCACCGATAGGAGAAAATGTTGCGCTGTCAGAACGAGGAAATTGATGAATAATTACAATGTACTCACGCAAAAAGGATTATGAAAGTTTATGAACATACAGTAATGAATGGAGTTTGAGACTCCACAGAAAACGTTCTGAAACAACACAACAATCTTAAGCAATCTTTAATCATCAATTGTTTGTTAACAATCTGTTATCAACATTATAACATTAATCAATCATTAGGGTTCTCTGGACCATGTGCAACATTTTCAATTTGCTGACCTTTCTTGTGTACAACATATTGCATCCGGTGTATGACGTTCTCTACTGCTACGCTTAAAGTGTCAGTTTGGATATTGTAACAGCCTGTCGTATGTTATCTTTCAAAGAATGCAGGTTTGTAACGCCTCCAATATACACAGTATATTTGATTTCAGGTACCACACAACCAAAAGTCACACGGGGTAATGTCCGGGGAACAGGGCGGCCATTCCATCAAAAAATATTGACTGATAACCTTCTCAGTCCCGAAATGCTGGCGTAACAGGTTCTCTACTGCACGAACAATATGTGGTCGTGCTCCATCTTGAATATAACAAGTCGAGTGTGAGCAATGTCTTTGTTGCAATTCAGGAATGACAAAAGTTTACAGCTTTTGCAGATATTTCTCTCCATTAATGGTACCTGTAAGTAACAGGACCTGTAGGAGTCATATTCTCAAAAAAGTATGGTCCTAATATGAACTCTGCCGTGAATCCACACCACACAGTTACTTTTGGAGAATGCAGTGGCACTTGATGAATCACTGAGGGACTTTCACATGCCCAGATTCGGCAGTTTTGAGTGTTGACTGACCCATTCAGATAAAAATGAGCCTCTTCTCCCCACAATATGTTCCCAGGCAAATTATTGTTGATATCCATTTGGGCAAGAAATGTTACGGCGAAAGTCAGGCGCTTTTCATAATCTGTAGGTTTTAGTTCTTGCACACGACTGATCTTATACGGATAGAAATGCAGCATTTTCCGTAAGATTTTCCAGACAGTCCCATAACGCATATCGGTTTGGCAAGCTTTTGCACTAGCGCTTGAACCACTACTAGTCCATGTGTCGTCGAACACTGCAGTGGCAGCATCTGTTACTGTGTTGTCTGATACTGTTTTCTTCCTCTGCTGGCTCTCACTCCTAGCGATCCAGTTTCCTCGAATTTATGAATCATAGCTCGCAGTGCTACAGCAGACATTGGACCTTTACGTAGGTTATAAAACCTTCGAAAGTCCCTAAGATCCACCGCGCCGCTGCATTGCCCTCTTAGTGTAAAACAGCTTTACAAGTAACGCACGTTGAGGTAAGATAGGCCGCATATTGAGTACAAGTCAACAGTCAATCGACGAACTACTTTGGCGTTGTTTGCCTAATTCAACTTTGGTAGGAAAAGATGAAAAGAGCGCCAAAGGTTTTAAAAAAAATAAGGACAGATTGACAGTTTTATTGTGTTCAAACGCTTCAGGTGACCACATGTTGACTCCTTATGTTATCGGGAAGTACAAGAAACCACGAGCTTTTAAGGGGCTTTTAAACTTCCCTGTATTTTATGGAGCTCAGTCCAATGCATGGATTACTGCAGATTTGTTTAGCGACTGGTTTTTGTCACCACTTTGTGCCGTCTGTGAAAGACTACTTAAAAAAACTTTGCCTGAACAGAGCAAAGTTGTTTTGTTGCTGGGTAATTTGTACAGCCCATCCTCCTGCTTCTGATTTGATCTCAGGAAATATATTCACCCGTTATCTTCCACCGAACGTTACATCCCTAGTTCAGCCTAAGGACCAAAGCGTGATTCAGAATTTCAAATGTTTTATAGACTTTTTTTATTCAAGAGCTTATCAACTCCGACTGTTCGGTGATTGATTTTCAAAAGGAGTTCATTGTTAAGGATGCAATTTTTGTTAATTTTTCTTTCTCCTGTTTAACCAGAAAAAAAACTCCAGTTTTATAAAGAAAATAAGTTATTAGTATTGATTTCAAAGTTACTTTTTCTTCAGATAATTTATTATCTCAACATTTATATTCATTTATATTCTCAATTGTGTTTTAGTTTTCCCTAAAAAAACAAAAAAAACTATTTTAGTTGTTGCAACTATTTTTTTTTCTCTTATAAAAAGATTGTTTTTTTTCTTTTAAACCAAGGTATGAATAAGTACTCGTTTTCTTTGTGTTTTATTTTACATTTTAAGATTCTAAACCGAAAAACTTGAGAAAAATTACAACATTCCGGAAGCAAAAATTGAAATTGAAACTATATAAAACGCTTTAATAAAAATAAAATTCCTGAATACAATTAACAATTAACAAAGTGGTTTAAGATTGTAAACATTTAAGACTTTATTGTGGGCTTCTAGATACTGTTCCCTAGGCAACTGCCTCCCTCGCCCACATCTAATCCCAATTCCGAATATACTGTGTATTAAAGAAACGAACATAAGCATGAAACAATTAATTTCCTCAATAATCATTAATAGAAGTCCCGTCTAAGAAAATAAATATTAATAGTTTCAATTTGTAGCCACCCATTTGGGAGTTAGTGTGATAGCGATCAAAATCGGTAGTTATTGCGTTTGTCCTGTCCGTCCATCCATCCCTGTCTGTCCACCCCTAACAACTCCCGAACGGAAGGTCGGATCGACAAAAAGGTTTCACCATCGTGTTCAGAGGTCCAAACACTATTTTCAACAGAGCCCAACGCTCCCCCATGTTCCAGATACTTTTCATTGTAGCCCCCTAAAAATTCCAGAACGAAAGGTCCGATCGACAAACGATTACACCATCGTATTCAAAGGCCCAAACACTGTAGGAGTAGAGTATTTTTAGGGGCCAACGCCCCCCCCCCCCCTTTCCCTGCAATGTTTGAGATAATTGGCATTGTTTTCATTGTATTTCCTCTATTAGCTTAAATGTAACGATCTCTTTTCAGTTGTCAGCTGTAGCTTGATAGTTACGTTCTCTAGCTTATATACTGAAGCTTATGTACTTCTTGTCGATCCGACCTTTCGTTCTGGAATTTTTAAGGGGCTACAATGACAACTATCTGAAACATGGGGGAGCGTTGGATCCTATTGAAAATACCCCATTTCGAATCTGTACATCCGCCTTTTTTTTTTTTTTTTCTTTTCTTAATATTTTTTTCAATGTCCGCATGGGTTTTTGTTTTTTTCTTATCTTCCTAATGTTTTTGTAATTGTCCTGAAGTTAATGTACTTTTCTTTTTATTATCATTTTTAATATTTTTTGTTTTTTCGGATCGCCCTTAAATTTATGCTTTAGCTCAAAATTATATTCACTTGTTTGTTTTTATAATTGTGTCTTCAAAAAAATTCTAAAAAAATTATTTACAAACCAACTTCAAAGTCAATTATTTTTTGTAATATTTCGTATTTCAAAATACAATAACATTTTCTTCAATAAACTAATGTAGCAATAATCTTAAGTACAAACAATAGAATTGTAGGTCTAATAACACTGAAGATTCTTCTGTAACGGTTGATTATTCGGAGCTATTTCTTAACCGAATAATATTGGTACAAATTAATTAGTTCGGATAATCGTCTTTCTATTGTAAATTTATAAGTATAACATTAAAAATAAAGAAAAACTGCAGTTGTTCTTTTCTGGATTTCTTATATTAATTATAATAAAAAAATGACAGGATAAACAAAATAAAAACAAGGTTATTTTTATTAAAATAAGGCTGTTAAAATAAAACACTCATAAAAAAAATTATCATGAGAAAAACAAAAATAAATAAAGGTGTTGTATAACATGTTACAAACTCCATTGTTTCAGGTGTTTTCGTTAAAAACAATGGATATTCCATAACACAATGCATTGTTATTCCTTAATGAATTTCCGCATGATTCACTTATATATTATTCATGAATTTCTTACAAATATTCATTATTAAATCAATATTATCATATCATTTCTCGATATATCATACTATTAATAGGCAAAACGGATGTACGTTTGTCATGAAAGTGGAGAGAGTCGAAAAAAAAATAATATTTAATTATTTTACATGAATCAAAAAATGTTAATTCAAAAACAAGTAAAAAAAAGAGTATAAACAATTTCTTATAACTTTTTGCATCTATTCATTTAATAAATAATAAAAAAAAATGAACTAGAAATAATTCCTACGCCCCTGTGATGCATTGTGAGACACTCTCTCTTATGATCAATTTGGAGGAGCCTATTATGTTAGGGCAGAAAGTGCCAGGAAAGCATATTGATGTTAAAAAATTATGGATTGTGTAATGCATATTAGAGTCAACGTATATAGTATGATTTAAGTTACTTACTATAATTTCCCATGATATATATCTATTCTGCCCAGATAACTACAAAATTGTGCTTCCGAAGTGAATTAGGGTTATTTGCCGGAGAAAATTCAACACCGTGTTTGCTGTAGTGAACGTTCAACAAATGAGAATGCTGCATGCAACGTTCACATGCAATTGTTAACGGAGCAGATGCAATGCTCTGTTGCGAAAGGAACGGCCCAGTTGTTTTACTTGGCAACTGCAGATGCAGACACAGTGTGAATTTCCAATGTTACAAACCAGTGCCTGTTAAGATGTTCGTGCCGAACCAAATGAGAAGAAAGAATTCTCTCATTTAAGTGCTATGTCAATGAAGAATATAAGCTTAAGGTTTAATGCTTATATTCAGTGCCTGTTAGTGTGTGAATCAACTAGAAGATTCCTGTGATGAATTTAGCTCATCGATTTCGTTTGTGAAAGGTGAATTCTTGCAAACAAGAGGCAGTGATTGTTTCCTTGACGACGGCAGATACAACAGGGCTATCTCGAATTGGAACATAAGTCGCCATGTTTCAGCAGTTCGAAGATTCAGAAGCTAGCAAATTCAGGATTAGGTAACCAGAATAAACTACAGTCGGTTTCTTCGTTCGTGCGTCGTATTCCACGATTTCTATAAAGCTGAAGATCGGAAGTACGAATCATTTTCCATTCTTTAGTTGGGTGAACGCCAGCGCAGAAGATTCAAGATTCAAGTCGTATGGACTGTAATAGTTTAATGCTTTTAATTGCTTTTTTTTTCGGCAATTCAACTGAATCCAGTAATGTCAAACGTAAATTTAGCTTTGAGGTTTTAAGCTATTTTTTGGAACTGACTGAGCCATTGAACTTTAACATGTAATTAAAGTCATAAGTTTTGACGAATGTTAGTGTTAGCCATATTATCGTTAACATAATATTTTGTTTTGGATATTTAAAGTTTAATTCAAAGAAATAAATCTTTTGCCTTTTCCTATTTAATGTGTGTTGGTTGAATGTTCGCATTACTCTTAAGTTAAATGTGTTATTTTTAATTTTAAAAATTCACTAATTTTAAATGTCTTTTTGAAAACAAAAATTAATTGATTTAAGCTAGGCGAACACGTACCAATCTGGGACAATATTGGTGGACAATATTGGTCTTATTGATATTGGCGGTTGGCATTGTCCGCGAACACACAGGTTTTCTACGAGTATTCGCCTGGTTACGGCGGTGCTCACTAGTAGAGCTAAAGAGAGCGTGTTTCCGTACAGATTCGCTATAGTTTTAAACGCCGTCCCTCTGTAGAAATCAATGAGAAGTCTTTCCTGATCAATTGACCAAAATAATGGTGTTTGAATTATCTTTTTTGGGCCGACCCATTTTGCTGATTTTAAGCCTTGTTTCTCAAACAAAATGGCCGGCGTGAGTGAGTGATTTTTCCGATTTTCAAAGTCCCGCCTTTTTCTACGTCACCATTGTCACGTGATTTAATCCGTTCATGTGATTCGCTCGCTCACCACCAATATTTCTCGCCAACTACAATTGGTGCTTTTTTTCCGACAATCGCCAATGGGCAATATTGGGTAATATTGTTCATTTTTATTGCTGAAAACGGTTGGTACCAATCAAAAGTACCAATATTGTCCACCAATATTGTCCCAGATTGGTACGTGTTCGCCTAGCTTTAGGTTGATGTTACTTAAAATTTTATATTAAAAAAAAAAAATCTTTAATTATTTTAAATCAATTCAAAAATGTTAATTCAAAAACAAGTAAAAAACCAGAATACTTAAATTTAAACAAATTATTATAAACTTTTGATCTATTCATTTAGTGAATAATAGGCTAATAAAAAAATGAACTAGATATAATTCCTACCCCCCTGTTAGGCATTGTGGGGCACTCTCTCATAGGATCAATTTGGAGGAGCCTATTATTTTAGGGCAGGAGGTTAACTTATTTCGCCGAAAGTGCCAGGAAAGCGTGTTGATATTAAAAAATCAAGAATAGTATAACGATGGTCTTTTGGTCAGCGCTGTGGCGCTTTATAATTGAAATAGCAGCAACGTTTATGCATTTTATTCCTTTTAAAAAATGAGCTTAGAACATCTTCAATCTTGTGTTTTTGAAAAATTTCACGATATTTCAAAAATATAGTATTTGTTTAATTTCCGTGAATATTTCATGGGTTGCAACTAGTTCTTTTATAAACATATATGGATAATGCCTATCATTGTGAACAAAGGAGCTTCAAATTCCCAGCCTGGGGACCTCCAGTCTCCAAAGGAATTTAAATAAAACATTCCAAAAAACCTTTCTCAATAAATAATGAAAACAAAAAAGATTTAACGTTCTTTTGTCTTTTTTTTGTTAATCTAGGCATGTTAAATCTTTTTTGTTCTTTTGTTTTAATTGATGAAATGATTTTCTTCTTAAACTATAATTATATACTATACAGCTAGTAGATTTTTTCCTGAAAAATAAAAAAAACAAAGGTCAATTAAATCCTCATTATCATAAGGTTTGTGAATACAATTTTAATCCTATTAATGTTAGTGAATAGATTAAGACTATTAAACAACAAGTTTAACTTGCGAACAAATTGACAATACAATAAACTAAAAAACATACTTGCATATAAGATTAAGACTATTGATAAGCAGATAAATATTCATTGTTTAAAATATCGAAAGAAATCCATTGTTTAAGTTCTATAGCCTTTCTCGAGAATTAAATATAGAATTGTCTTCTCCTCTCTCTAATTTCTCCACAAGCACCCTCACGGAATAATTAAATATAAAAGTTGGAGTCTCTTGTTCATAAATATACACTCCCAGTTTCAAGAAGATTCATCCACAGCTTCAAAAGGAAGGTACGAACTAGAAAACTAGAAAACTAAGACTTACAATTAATGTGTGAACGAAGTAGTAGTAAATTGTGTTAAGTTAAACTGGGGTTAAGCAAGAGGTTAAGGCTTCCTGGGATTCTCGACAACGGGACTAATTAAGATCGAATGGTCAGCCGTACGCCCGCCTGCGTTTAATCTCCGAGTAAGAAAGTCGGTACCCATTTGATAGAGGGCTGGGTGAACCCTAAAGCCGTCTAGAGGAGAAATAACTGGAAAAATCTCCGACCACCACCGCAGTCTAGTGCCTAAACCAAATAGTATATGTAAATAAATTAAATAAATAAATTCAAAACTATCAGAGGCACCCTCAGGATTTCGGAATGAAAGGGATTATGATGGTTTCAACCAAAAAAACAATAACAGGTCCAAAATGCTAGATTCGAATTTCGCATGCAATGGGATAGGGGTTACGTATCAATGAACACCTTGCAAAATAAGCATTTACAGCGTGTCTATATACCCTCCCCCGCTCCCAGATATCTCAAAATGTGTAGATTACTTCTTTTTAGCGGCCCCTAGGTTACAGCTTGCCTGTAAAACTGAAGGGACCGCTCTTGCTTCTATGCTTTCTGGATGTTACACTCTGTAGTGGCCAAAAGGTTAGACATATTAGAATGAAACCTTCACCATTGTGTTCAGCATCAAAAAGTAGGTGATCACGTCCAAAAAAATCAGACCTCTAGGAGAACTCGCAGACCGGATGTGGAGGGTTCAAAAGTCGGGACTTCAATATGTTTTTCTTTTATAATATCTCAGCAACCATTTCACTGGCAAAAATGTGACCACCACCAATGTGTTCAACAGGGTCAATATTGGGGGGGGGGAGGTCGGTGTTTGTCGGTGTTTTCCTCTTTATCGGAAGCGACCATTATTAATCCCCCAACTTCCGGTTTGCTGTAAGCGTCCATTCTGTTCATTGTAAACGCTGGTTAGGTTCACTCTACGTTTGTTTATAAAATTGAGCTTCTTATGTGGGTAAGTTGCCTCCCCATGACTTAAAATCCTATATTATCACATAGATTATTTTCCTTATGTAACCATATAATACGACCTTTATCAATTTTTTGGGGTGCACTTGGACAATCCTCAATTTCTTCTCACTCGACGAATCACTTGAACATTCATTTCCATCTGGTTCCCAAACCCCATCATAGTAAAAAATGCATTCATTTATTATTTAATTTCAAATAAATAAAACTTATATTTTTCTGAACATATTTGGAAGCGAAAAAAAACCGGATATATCTATCACTCACAAGGTCAGAATCATAATTTTACGTCTCCACGTGCATAGCGTCCACTGGAGTGGACAGCTACAAAATAGTTGATTACAACTACAAAAATGAAAAATACTAAAATAAAACACAGTATTATAATTCATAAGATATCACTTGATAAATAAAAAAATTACTTACCCTTCTTGAACTCCTACCATAGAAGATGCCAGTGGATAAACCCTGGACCAGGCACATTGCTGTCTTCACTCGCCATTTTGTTTCTATGCTCATAGAATGACATAATTCAAGATTTTACCGATAGATGGCAGCCAATACACACTGATAATGACGTCAGCAAAGTTCACTCCAATGGACTTTATGCATTTTCGGATTAAATCTTAGCTGCTTAAAAATAAAAAGCAACCAATTACAGCCGTCCAATATAGTGCATGAAACGTTAAGTTCATTTAGTAAATCTAGATCCCATTTTGCACTGTTTGAACAACAACTAAGTGGCCACAATGGATATCATATAAGTTCAGAAAATAATTGATTGAATAATTATACACGAGATTTTGCCTAATTGTCATCATTTTCCCGCCCCTTCTAAACCGGAAGTAGCCTGAACTAAAAAAAACTTTTGATAATTTCTTTTAACTTAAAATGAAGTTTGTTAATCGTTCTCTGAAAGAACACAGAAAACTTTCTTTGTATTTTCGCTTAATTAGGAGTTAAAATTTGAATTGTTAATGTCATTAGAAAACTAACAAATACTTTTTGATAGTATAAACATTTTTCAAAAATTTCTGATGAAACTTGTGTTTATTTAAATTTAATATAAAGAAAAAATGTAATTTGAAGGTCACTGTGTTTCTGAAATGTCATCGTATCCTTATTCTAATGAAAATGAAGCAATAGCTTTTTAAAAAATTTAATTCATTATTCAACTCTGAAAAGAAAAACGCAACATTTGCAGAGAGTAACGAAAGATCGAGAGATCACTCTCTTGAACTGTTGTTTGTTTTGTGATTACATCTTGTAAAATGGCTTTTATTCCGTCTGTTTTATCACCGGAAAACAAAAGGTATAGAAACTAGCGAAAAATCATAGAATTCATCAATTTTAAAGACTGATAGTGATTAAGAGCATTTATGAATAAATCAATTCACAGCTTTCCCACAAATCAAGGCGATAATTTAATACTCAAAGGCTTAACTTGTTAACAGGGACAACTAGTATTGGTTAGAGCAGTGTTTCTCAACCTTTTAGTACTTCCGACCCAATTTTCAATCACA
>JAFIDM010059147.1:0-12880 GCA_023159025.1 Thereuonema tuberculata | reverse complement strand
TTCATTTTATTTATACAAGATTCAGAAATATATGCGAATCATTGACAGTTCATTTCTTAAAATCCAAATATTATCTTCTTTTTACTAAATTTGATGATTCGATTTCAAAAACGAACGACACAAAGTTAATAAGTTGAAAAGCTACATACAATAAAAATGTTTCGAACTGGCACGATGCACACCTATTTTATATATAAATGAACCTTCAGCAAAACAGTCCATATAAAGCATCAGGGAACCAATGACTAAGCAACCAATGAAATACATGCATTTACAAGATGGAGTGGAGTTCGTCACCTTCGTTAGAAAGCAGATTGTCAACTCTGTGTGATGCTGGCGCGGAAATTATGTAAGGACCGCTGTATTTCTCCGGACTTGGCTAACGACATGAATAATGCAGTTTTGGAAATCTCTATTTTTACAAGTTTTGCCGAAAACACATAAACCCAGGGACACTGATTCATTTTTTCCTGTTAGACAGGTGATTGTTTGTATGAACTCAGCTTTAAAAGAGATACTGTCTTCTGCGTTTTTTCAATTACGAGAGAAGCGAATGTGGATTTTTTCTGAAAATGGAGGAGAAGCTATAAAAAGATTAAGGAGTTTTACTCCCTTTCATAACCACCGCTTGACGTCGAATCACTGTTTACGTCCATCTCTCTTACTTAGTGGAGAAGAGTTTACACCATGTCTGTTGTAGATTTCGTAAAGTCTTTACGAGTGATATCATGGGCAGATTACTGAGTTTAATTAAAGGCATATTTTATAGTCAGTACTTCGAATACAATGACTGTTTTTACCGTCAGAGCCAGGGATTGTTTATGGGTCTCTCCGCTTCCGCCATTATTGTGGATTGGGTAATGATATTAATCGTAGACAGGGCAGTCATTCCCTTTGATTGATTGTTCATCCCCATTCCGTTGTATTGTCGTTACGTGGATGACCTCTTCTTCTGCATGAATATCGATCATCAATAGGAAGTATTTGATTCGTTTTCAGCTATTCATCCGGACATCCATGGAGCTTGAAAAGGAGGGATACATTTCCTGTTTAGATGTGGGACTCTCTGTTAGTGAGTCGGGTTTCTCCACTAGTGTATACTGCAAACTCACATATTCAGGTATTACTTTGCATTACTTATTCTATTGCCGGACCGCCTTTAAAAGTAACGTTATACGTATGTCAGTTTTTAGGGCTTTTTGCTTGTCCAGTACCTGAGACAACTTTTGCAACGAAATTGCGATCATTCACGCATTCTCTTGGATAATAGTTACCCCATTGGATTTATAAACAAAGCTATGCTATGCTATGCTATGCTATGCTATGCTATAGATTTATAAGATTTACCTGTCGGCTTTGTAGTCATCCACAAAGGTTAATCACATTTGACTATCTATACGCGGCGATGGATAGAGTCAATCCTCATTGTTACATCACTTATTCCGTAACGCTTATTCTGTGATACTTACAACGTCTGCGCAGTGGAATCCCTTAATTAAATAGTTAAATAACTTGGTGCTGGACCCGAAACCTAGTCAGTTAACTCATAAATTAAGAAATGGATTAAGTAAGGGGCAATGGCGCTTGCCTGAGACACGAGTAGGGAGGGGTTTTTTACAAACAAGGCCACAGCATCTTGTCTTGACCCCGCCGCATTGTCTGGTTAGATCGGAGGGCGCCTAGTGAGAATAGCCCGATGCACCCCCTGGTTAACCTGTCGTTCGTTCCCAACGCTGGCCGAGACAAGGGATAAATAAATTAAAGAGTTAAGATAACTTATGTCTAGTTAGTAACACGGATATCAGTTTTCAAGAACAGATAACAGATTTAATTAAGGAATAATATATATATTTACAAGAGAGTATAGTGAAGATAGATAATGGATAAGAATACATAAATATATATATATATATATATAAATATTTAACCCTTGGGGTTTTCATACGTAGTTGATGATACAAACACTGAGATAAAATATAAAAATCATACATACATATATTCTAAACGAGTGTCACTATTAAATGTGTTCGTTCACATATAGTTCGTGACTGTTCTCTGGAGTTCAATATTTTGTTCGTACTCTTGATTTTGTGGGAAGAGCAGTTCTGCTGGATGCAGGTAATCCAGATAGAAAAGTCGATCCCAATGTAAGGCTATCTATTCACTTCGGTAGGGCCCGGACGTCCGATAAACGCTCGAATTGTCGCAGTGGTTTGTACGAAATTTAGCAGGACATTGCCCAGCGATGCTTCTTATCACGTAAACCCGAGGATTTTGCAGAATGCTCAAAACTGACGCAACAATCATCCTCGAGCTATGTATGCAGAGATTCACCGTTGTTGGGGATGAGCCAAGTGCCTCTTACCTCGCTTACTTGGCTTTTATATCGGCGAGCAATTCGAAAGTTCACCTGCCCTTCCCTGATACTCCTGCCGTCAAAGTAGGCAGCTCAAATTCTACCTGCAGAAACAGATGAAACACAGAAGAAGAAAGTCCTTGCCAACGTCGGGATTTGAACCCATGCTCAGACATCAGCCTCCGGGCAGACCATCGCATTGATCACAAGACTGTACCTGAACGGCTTAAGACAGGTAATGCGTGCGATGATATAAGGTTGGAGATGCTAAATGCAGGTCATCAATGAAAAACTTTTCGTTCTTTTTTAACTGTTTCATGTCTCTTTATGCCTTGACTTCTTCCGTATCCTGAACAAATACCCTTCAGGATAGTTAAAGGGTACCTAACGAATATTCGTGAACTACTGAATATTAAACTGTTATCAATGTGATAATGTCATTGCTAAACTGCTTCTTCACTGCACTTTAAATTCTGAAAATAGTGTTACATAGTATTCAACTTATATTAATTTCGAATCTTTGAAAAAAAGAATGTAAATGAAAACTACATTAGTAATGAAATAAATTTAGCAAATAAATTCAATTTTTCTTGAACCATGGATAAACAACTGATTTTTTTTTATAAGCTCATTATACAGAAGGAGATAAATAAAATACCTAGAGATTTCTGGAGATTAAATAACAATACTCGATACGAGTAGAGATATAGAAAGGAAGAATAAAGGAAAAGCAAATGAAAGAAAAGCAATTTGTTGTAGAGGCATTTTAGATCTACGGTTCGAAAGCAGAATAATGGAAGAGGAAATAATGGAGAAAATATTTTACGAGATAAAAAAGAATGAAAGAAAAACAAATCATAATACCAGAAATGTTTAAGGAAAATTAAGTCAAAAGTAAAAAAACAAAAACAAAACTACAGGTTTTTTTTAAGGAAGAATCTTTCTTCATTACGAAAGAAACAATAGAATATTAAAGCAGGAAAGAAGTGATTCTATGCTGGAGAAAAAGCACATAAAGGGAAAGAAGATTAGTAAGAAACAAATTTGAAAGAAATTCTGCTATCTAATTTTTCTAAATGGATTAATTTCATTATTTAGACGTTTCGGCTACAATTTTTCATACTTCTAATTGTGCGTGTTTGTATGTTGAAGTGCTGAAGTTCGATAATTGTCTAATTTATGCATAATGTGTGATAGTGGGGAATGATAATAAAAAGTCATTATATATTTCGTAAAAAGAAGAATTACAATTCTTTTAGTTTAAGAAAATATTCCAAGTGCAGTATATATTACAGTATTAGTAGAATAGAAAGAAGTCTTTCACTTAAAATTCCTTTCAGATCTTTGTAGAATACTGTTGCTTATAATTTCCAAGTGATGATGAAAATAATGCGTTTGCAATGCAAACATAAACTAGAACAATTAGTTTTGTGTGAATGACTTGAAACAAGAACATGAACATGCGAGCAAAGGAAGCATTGTGAAATAATACATCTGTATGTTCGATAAAAATGTTAATTGTCAGATGCTTGTGATTTGTTTTTTTTTTTTTTTTGCAGATTGATTGTAAGAAGAATCCATTGGCGTCAAAAACGAAAGGAATTTTCCGGATGCAGTAATTCCTTTTGAAGATAATACAATACACTCAAGTATAGAATATCGCAGATATCAACCCAATGGATAATGATTACGTCATAAATGATTTGGTGAAATATTAATCAGTAATTAATATTTTCTAGGAAGATACGTGATTAATAACTCCTAAGAGGATTCGTTGCTATGGAAGGACTCGAAAAGTTTGTCAGTTCCAATTATCAACGATAGTGATTAGCAGTCTCTAGAGGAAAAGGAGAACCGGACGTTAGTTTTGTGGCAGAATCTGTAAGTTATGCTTTGTCGTATTAATTTATAATCCACCAGAACATTACTGGATTTCATGAAGTTTCGTTGCTAAGCTAAATCTAACAATGGTCTAAGCAAACCGATGTGAATACTAAAATAGTGTGATCTATTTTAGTGCAGTGTTTTATCTCTTTAAGTGCAGTGTTTTATGAATTCAAAGTATTGTGAAGAGAACTTATAAGAACTTTCATACTAACTTTGTAGTGATTTGTAAAGTGTTATTCAAGTTTTCAAGTGGGTGTTGTAATTACCCCTAGAAATAATATTAAAGAAATAAGTGAAAGAAATTAATTTAACAATATAACAGTTTTGTATTAAAACCTTCATATATTATTAATTATAATTATCATGAAAAAAAGGTTGAATGGATTAAAGGTTCGACTTTATTTCTCTGCTACCTGAAAATATCAAATAGAATTAAAAGAAAAATATTTAACAAATGGTTATGGACCCAGATCCATGCTTCCACTGCGCTGAAAGTTAACGATTTACAGATCAAGCATTAAATGTACACATTAAATAGTGAAATGTGTGAAGCTGGAAACTCTTTCATTTAATAAGAAGGATTTAAAAAAGTTAGAGATCGTAAAACGTAGTGAAGTTATAATTACGGCAAGCCATATTTTGAAATTTAGTGGCAAAAACTAAACAAAGTGAAAGATGAACATTAGGATTTCTCTTCAGAAAGATGGCGAATGGGATGTTGCGAATACCCCAATATCCGATATAAAGGAAATGGAGAAGAAACCCATTAAATATAAACTTTTGAACGAAGCTCAAAAGGCGGTGGGGATCTTTTCTGAATCCATTGAGAAAAAATTCTGAATGCTAATTCGGGAAGATAGAGATCAACAAAAGCTATTAAAAGAATTAGATGATAAATACACTATCATCGATCACTAAAAGGTAACATATTTGAAAAGAGAACTGTACGCTATTAGTAAATTATCGAGTAATGAAAATTTACCTGATAATATTCTTAAATTAAAGTTGCTCATTGCTGAAATAAATGGAAAAGGCGGATCAATTTCAGATAATGAAATAAGTTGGATAATATTATCAGGGTCACCAAAAGACTATGATTCCTGTGCACAAGGCATAATGATATTACAAAAGGGAAGCAATTAAAACTCTGAAATGATAATTAGTAGTGTGTTGAATGAATACAAGAGAAAATACAGCAAAATCAAAGAGGAAGGAAACGCTTCCAGTGAGGGCCTGAAAAACTTCTATTCAGTCTGAAGACAAGAAGAAATCTGGAAAGTTTAAAGGAGATAAATGGTGTTACAGTTGTAGCAAAATAGGCCACGCAGCGAGATTTTGTCGAAAGAAAATTATCGTAATCGTAAGGATCAAAGAGATAATAGTGATACCAATAGTCGTAAGAAGAATTTATCCAGAGTGGTGGTATTGTGTACAAAGGTAAAGGGGATCATGAGAAGAAATCAAATTGGTATGTAGATAGTGCTAGCAGTAATAACATCTGCAATTACAGAAATGCATGCAGCAGTTAGCAAAAGCTTAGCCGTGCAATGCAATTTTATGGTGCCTCAGATAAACCTGTTCAAGCAATTGGGATAGAATCTGTGAATTTAGATGTCCGATTACATAACAGCGCTTCACAATCCATACGGCTCACGAAAACATGCTATATACGTAAGATGCCTGTTAATCACTTATCAGCAGGTGTACTAGATGATTGTTGGATGTACCAAAGTCATGAAAAGAAATCTGTTCGCGGTGAAAGACAAAAGAGGGAAAACAATAATACTAGGCATGAAAATCAACAACCTGTACGAAGTGTGTTATGAACCAAGGAACCAGAAGCCAATGAGCTATTTCAATGAAAAGAAACACAAGAAATATCTACTTTGGCATGAACGATTGAGCCATCTTTCATTAGATAAGATTCGTATAATTCAAAAGAAAGGACTGTTAAAAGGTTTGGCAGACATCGAAATTCCGAATGACACCAATAATGTTTTTTGTAATGGCTGCAAGCAAGGCAAATTGCAAGGTAGATTATCAAAACCGTTAGAATACGTATACTCCGATTTATATGGACCAATTCAAGTTCCAGATCATCAATGAAAACAATACATACTGAATTTCATCAATGATTTTTCTCATTGTAGTTTTGTTGACATAATTGACAAAAAAGATAATGTGTATGATCACTTGAAATCATTCATAGCTTATTTAAAAAGATCGCATAGTTACAAAATCAAACACAGCTTCACAGACCAAGGAACAGAATGCATACATTAATCAATAATTGATTTTCTGAAAAACAAAGGAATAAAATTCCCGCATTCATCAGCCTACCAGCCAGGAAAAAATGGGATAGCAGAGCAGTTCAACCTATCCTTACTAGACACTGCTAGAACTGCTAATAGATATGCTAATAGATGCTGAACTATCTTTAACACACTGGCCGTATGCGATTCAATGTTCTAACTATATATTGAATCGAGTTCAACATCAAAGTCTTAAATATGACATTCCGATCTCAAGATGGTATGGTAATAATATGATCCCAAGCGTGAAGCACTTAAAGAAATTTGGATGTATGGCCTATTTAAAGATTCCTAAGATGCAACTACAGAACAAAGTTGAATCACGAATTAGAAAGGGAATATTTCTAGGATGCTCCACTAAAACCAGATGTTATATAATCTATGATGTTCAGAAGTATAAGATCGAAGAGACATGAATTGTTTATCTGAATGAGAATAAAAGGGAGAGCGAGCTGATTAACATGAACAATCATAAGAAAGAAAATTACAAGCTGCTTCAACTGAAAGTTGATAAAGGTCAAATTAAAGACTCAAAATCATCAGACGATGATGAATCAACTGAGGAAGATTCCATAGCTGATTCCGAGTCGAATAATGATAATTCACTAGAAGATAGCGCGAAACATGATGCGACTAATAGTAACTCCTAAGAAACTATGTCTGAAATAGAGTAAGATTATATGAATCTCCGAAAGAGAAGGATTGGACAGAATCCAAAAGTTAGGATTAATGTTAGCACATCTACAGAGGAAGCATCGAATTATTCCGAAGCTATGCAAGGGAAAGATAGTCTCAAATGGAAAGAAGCAATAGCAAAGAAACTCAAGAATTTAGAAGATCACTAGACATGGGTGCAAACAGAAATTCCAGATTGCTTAAATCCCTTATTAACAAAACAGATATTTAAGGATAAATGTAACAATATAGGGAAAATACCAATATAAAAGCAGATTAGTGGTCAATGGCTATACGCAGAATAAAGTAATAAATTATGAACGTACTTTCCCACCGACACCAAGCTTTTCTACAATGTAATAATCTACAAAAGCCCTGGCAATTCAAAACTGCCTCGAAATCAATCAATGCGATGTTAATGGAGATATCTCAATGGAATCAATGACAATGACATCTATCTCGAGATCCAGAAGGTGTCGTGATTAAAGACAAATAGTGCAATGGTTTAAAGCTCATTAAATCCCTATAAGGATTAAAACAAGCTGGAAGAAATTGGCATGAGATCCTTCGCTAGAAATTGAAAGAAAAATGGTTTCAACGACATAAAGACACAACCATGTATTTTTACCCGTAACTTCGGAAGAGATAAATACGTTCTTCTCATCTATGTAGATGACGTGCTGATTATAGGAAAAGAGGAGAAAGTCATAAATGAAATCAAAGGATCGTTAAATTGACTGTTTGGGATCAAAGATCAAGGACGTATTAACAACTATATTGGTCTGAATATCCACTACATTTTAGAAGAGGGAAGAATGATTAAAATCCCAAGAACAATTCATTCTAGATCTATTGATGAAGCATCAAATGATAAGACAGCAAACCTTTTGACATCCCGATAGCAGAGGATTCAAGAAAATGTCAGTCTACTAATTAAGAATCAAGATTGTTCGAAAAGGATGAACATCTTAAATATAGAAGTATTGTCGGTAGTCTTAGTTATGTAAGTAATGGCAGCAGACCTGACATAACATATGCCGTGAATAAATATGCGGAGAAGAACAACTCATCAAACTCTGTTGGCATACAGAAAGTTGAAAGAATTTTGAAATATCTGCAAGGAACTCAAAACCTTAAATGATATTTTCAAAGAAAGAAAACACAATCCAAGGATTTTCTGATGCGAGCCTAGGGAATAGATATAATGGAAAGTCTACCACAGGATTTTAATTTGTCTTGGACGATGTCATATTTTTTGGCTCAGTAAAAAACAAAGCGTAGTAGCTCACTCCACTGAGGAGAATGAACTGATAGCCTGAATCAAATGTGCCCGATGTATAGTCAGCTGTAAACGTGTACTTTCTGAGCTGAAATATTTAGATCTTTCAAAAAGACAATTGAACTAAACTGCGACACTCAACCTACCATCAGAATGGTTCATGATCAGTATAATCAAACAAAGAGCAAGCAAATTGATCTAAAATATTATATTTTGAAGGATTATGTTAAGAAAGGAGAGATCAAACTTCATTACACCACAAGCAAGAATAATACTGCAGGCATTCTAACGAAAGCAGTAAATAGAATAAGGCTTGAAGAACTGAGAAAGAAATTAAATATCACACGTATTCAAGAGTACGAGTGAACAACTTGCTGTAAAATACACTCCTAGTATCAAGTTGATAAATATTTCACACAATATTATTTGAGGGGGAGAATTGTTGTTTATAATTTCAAACTGATGATGAAAATAATGTGTTTGAAATACAAAGATCATCTAGAATAATTAGTTTTGTTTGAATGACTTGAAACAAGAACATAAACTTGGGAACAAAGAAAACATTGTGAAACAATACATGTGAGTGTGATAAAAATGTTCGTTGTCAGATGCAGTTGTATTTTATTTTTATTTTTTTGCAGATCGATTGTGAGATGAATCCAATGGCGTCGAAAACGAAAGGAATTTTCCGGATGCAGTAATTCCTTTTGAAGATAATACGGTACACACAAGTATAGAGTATCGCAGATATAAACCCAATGGATAATGATTATGTCATAAATGATTTAGTGAAATATTAATCAGTAATTAATATTTTCTAAGAAGATACGTCATCGATAAGGCCTAAGAGGATTCGTTGCTATGGAAGGACTCGAAAGTTTGTCAGTTCCAATTATCAACGATAGTGATTACCCGTCCCTACAAGAAAGGAAGAACCGAACGTTAATTCTGTGGCAGAATCTGTAAGTTATGCTTTTTCATATGTACGAGGGATGTTCAATAAATCCATGCAAAGTATATAAATTAATGTGAAAATTAAAAAAAATTTGACCTATCAGATGCGCCAAAGTCTAATTACTAGAATAAAATATAATTACTCGAATAGCCCGGGGCTTCAAATGCAATTAAGCACGAGCCGTTCCATTGTGACAGGAAAGCCACGTAGACATTGTGCTGCAATGGAGATGTCTGAGAAAGCTTTTCCTGCTATGATTTTCTATGACTTCAAAAAGGTTCTATCAGTTGCCGAACGTTGCTCATCTTCGGAGCCTGTGTTTGGGGATGATACACTTTCTATCCGTACAATTTATAAGTCGTATGGGCATTTCCGCTGCGGAGTGTAAGCTTTTAAAGATGCAATTAGAGAAGGTCGCCCTGTGAGTGCGGTAACACATAATCAACCACCGCAGTGCAGAAAGCTGATGCATCAGATCCCCATGTCAGCATTGCAGATTTGTGTCATGTGTTGAACATTTCATCGCGAAGTGCTTCGGCTATCCTCCATCAGCATTTGGAATTAAGCTATATATCCAGTCGTAGGGTACCCCATCAATTGACTGCTGAACAGAGATCCAATCATGTGGAGTGGTCATGGAAAATTAGGCGGCGTTGCAACAAAGGTGTTTCGAATACGGTGAGTGAGGTACTAACAGGTGAAGAGACTTGAGTCTATCACTACGACCCACTGTAGTTTGAATGAGAAATATTTATACGCTTTTATTTCTAAGCCTTATTCAAACAAGGACAATTTATTACTCACCAACCAATTGTTTGCCTGTGCAACGCAAGGATAGAACTGTGTCAACAAACGTTAACAAGTAGTTAATAGCAGACGATAGTAAGTCGACACTGTTCAACAATGGCCACAAGGTGATATAGCCAAGAAACAGCAGAACGAAAGGCTTTCGCAAGCCGAGAAGACGCAATCAAAATGGCTGCTTCCATGTACGATATTGTATGATGTTATAAGAAGAAACCTGTAACTCTATGAAGATTAGAAGAGCTCAGGAAATCAACATCCATACGATAATAACTGGACAGAAGAATATCAAGTGATATTTCCAGCATTTGCATGATTCCCGAAGATTGGAAGAAAGCTGCAAATTCGAATCCGGTAACATTCTATATCTACAATGCAAGATTCTACGATTAAACTTGCTACGATAATACAATAATATGGAAAGAGTCAACCATAATCGTATTAAGAATAAGAAGAAGTCTTATTGCAAGTATCAAGATTAATGCAAGTAAGTAACCCGATTATGGTTACCTTACACGGACGGCTCAAGTCAAGATTAATCTATCAACTTTACAATCGAGATTGAACCAACAGTTAAAGTTAGACAAGTAACAAGAAAGTGTTAAAGTTAAACGGATATTAGTTATGCTAATTTTGGCAATAAAGATTAACGAGGGATAAATCAACACAAGACTAAAAGAGACTCTTAATCTAGATGTAAATTAACTTGAACGAAGATCAAGTAAATTTCAACGATTAGGTGTTAATGAATGTAACTATTTAAGGAAAAGAATATAGAAGTTTTCTTAAACGTAATTGAGTTGCTTTAATTTTTGGATATCCTAGTTCGTTACTGAAAGTTCAATCATCTAGATTATAAAGAAAAAAACATTAGGGGATTATACCTAAATGAATTATTTTGTTTAAATCACAGATTCACGGACAATACCTCTTTATCTGAAATAACATCTTAAAGAATAAAATAATTTCATTGATCCTCCACACCCACTCACTAAACAGCAGTCCTCCGTATGGCAGGAAAAATGGGCAACTCCGCCATTGAAGTTCAAGCGCGAACGAAGTGTGAAAAAAATGATGATCCGTCGAAGCGGTCACATTGCACAGTACAACTGGAAACACAGAAATCATGGCAAAGTGGTACACGGATGTTTACCTATCCCGTGTGCTGAAAACCATCGCTCACGTTCATCCGAGAACCAGGTGCAAAGGCCTGCTACTTCATCATGACAATTATCCTATACACACTGCGAGGTTAACCAAACAAACTCAAGAAACTGGGGCCCCCGCCCTATTCTCTTGATTTCTCCCCTCTGGATTTCTTTCTCTACCCAAAGGTTAAATCAATGTTACGGGGATGAAGTTTCGAAAGTGACAAAGAGGCTCTGGAGGCATACCTACATGAAATACGTTAGGTGTCTGCTGCGGACTGGGCTGGGTGCTTCTGTAGTTGGTTCAAACAGATGCAACGATGTATAGATGTCGATGGGTATTATGTCGAAAAGTGCTGAATAAAATTTTTTGATTAAATGTATTCTTTCTATTATTTTGCACGAACTTATTAAAGACCTCTCGTATTGGCAATCTACGAGAATATTACTGGATTTAGAGAAGTTTCGTTGCTAAGCTAAATCTAACTACAGTCTAAGTGAACCGAAGTGAACTACGGTGAATACTAAAATAGTGTGAACTATTAAAACACAATGAACTCTTTTAAATGCAGCGTTTTATGAATTTAAAGTATTATGCAGAGAACTTTGATAATGTTTAGCGATTTGTAAAGTGTTATTCATATTTTTAACTGGGTGTTGTAACAATCCCTAGAGCTAATGTTAAAGAAAAAATTTTTGAAGTTTTTAAATAAAGCCAACACACAAGTCTAAAAATTAAGTTAAAAGTTAAAAAACATAATATTTACAAATAAAACAAACTAGTTTCTGCGCCGTTAACGGGCCATCATCAGTGAATAGAATAAAATCGACCACCTCAGTCTCTTATATAGGAAAAAGTTCAGTAAGACACCCAATGAGAAGCTTGGGCCAGATGAACCAATTGTCAACAGGATGCAAAGGATGAAATTTGAATGCTTGGCGAAGGCTGCGATCCTGCCGGCAATCAAAGACAGCAGCCTGGTGGCGATCGAAGGAACTACAGTAGTGCACATGGGTTTGTTTACAAACATCCATTACTGTTTGTAAACAGAGCAGGCCTTGAGGGAAAGCGTTCTTTTTTTTTTTTTTTTTCCCATTACAAAACTGTTTGCAATTGGAGATCTTTAGGTTTTTTATCGAATCCATATTGGTATATGTTCATAACGGAAACACAGTCATTGATACATTTTTCAGATGTAGCAATCAATATAGACTCTTTGCATTTGCGCTTATAATGCGAGGTTTCATTTGCTAAAATCTTTGGATGACACGTGTCGAAGGTATGATTGGTCACTTCCATATGCTGCACCGTATTATAGGCCCTATTTTTGTTCCTGAGGGCCCGTGCATGTTCCGCCATGCGGAGGTCCAATGCCCGGCGGGTTTCTCCAATATAGAAATGGTCGCAACCCAAGCATTGAATTGAGTAAACAACCCCTTTTTTTTTTTTTTTTTTTTTTTTTG
>JAFIDM010059144.1:0-12883 GCA_023159025.1 Thereuonema tuberculata | reverse complement strand
GGAACTGATTAAATTATAGTAGAATTATTGTTAATACAGTACACCACCCCTAATCCGGCAATTACTAATCCGGTTCCATCACTAATCCGGCACTAATTTCGGTTTAGTGTAATTTCAAATTTCCCTTGTCATAGAACCAACCTGTCGCTACTGTTTGGTGGCGCTACTTGCTGCGTAAACATTGTTACATTATTGGCGTGACTGTTGACATGAAGACAGGCAAATGTGCTTAGTTCACCTGAGTTTTGCCCCTCTCTCTTTTACCTGAAAGGCGCGGGCCACAAGTGAATTCCCGCCGATTCACTAGCTTTCCACGGCACTTTACCTTTTCCCGACCAATCTCCTCCCCCTTTACTCCCCCTTTACTCCCCCTTTACATATCTCTCCCCTTTATCCCGTGATCGTGGCTTTCTTTGGAAATGTATTCGACTGGCGTGCGCCTACAAAACCAACACGTATTGGTTGACAATGATCATCACAGATCCTGAAATGTCTAATTTCGAATTCCTCTTTTCCTCTAACCATCTGATTCCTGTGGATAACTTAAAATTCTCTTCTCCAGTCTTTCTTTGAGTTCTAACTACTTTCACAGCTATCTTTGATTTTACTCAAGAAGATGACAGGATTTAATAAATGGGTTATCATTGGGATTAAATACGTTAATACTTTAGCATGATTTTTGAAATTTTTAAAAACTAACAACAAAATTGGAAATTTTATCCATGAAAACAAGCAAACGCAAAAAGGAAATAAACCTTTTTATTTCCCTTCTCCCCCGTCATAAAACAGGATCCACCACGGACCTCCTTCCCCAATGGATATCTTATAGCTATTACGTATCATACTATTAATAGGCTAAAAACGGATGTATGTTTGTTTGTCACCAAAGTGGAAAGAGTCAGAGAGAGAATTTTAGAAATACACTAACAAATGTCTTTTTGAAAAGAAAAATAAGTTGATTTAATATTGGAATTCCTACGCCCCTGTAAGGCATTGTGGAGCACTCTCTCATAGGCTGAATTTGGAGAAGCCTATTATTTTAGGGCAGGAGGTTAACTTTTTTCGCCGAAAGTGCCAGGAAAGCATGTTGATATTAAAAAATCAAGAATCGTATAACGATGGTCTATCGGTCAGCGCTGTGGTGCTGTATAATTGCCATAGCACAAGTTCAGCAAATAAATGTAGGAAGAATTCCAGTAATGGTTAAGGTAAATGTTTAAAAGTCAATATCTCCGAAACAAGTCTCCAAGGAAAACTTTATGAATGATGAAAATTGAACAATAATAATGTTTTTGCACAAAACATCGTGTATAAAGAGATTTTTGAGAATTAAATAATTCATCAATCTATTTGCTGAAAAATAGTATGAAAAGTTTTCAGTTCTTTATATTCATCAATCAACTATCAAGAAATTTTTAACAAGGAAAAGCACGAAATTATAACCATCATGTTGAAAATATGACGGAGACATGAGAACTATAGCTTATTTTGAAGGTCACAGTAATAAATGACAAAATTAGTAATTTCAATTGAATGTACAAATGTCTGCTACAAATAGATCGAATGCAGCAGGGTTTATACATTTTATTCCTTTTACAAAATGAGCTTAGAACATCTTTTTCAATCTTGTGTTTTTGAAAAATTATATGGTATTTCAAAAATGCGGAATGTGTTTTACTTCCGTGAATATTTCACGGGTTGGAATTAGTTCTTTTGTTAATAGATAAAGAAACAAATATTTTATATTAAAAAATTCCCTTCTGTAGGGAAAATATGGCAGCTATTTTGTCTGACAATAAAGTTTGTATTAATAGAATCCTAAAATGATTATTTTATCGTAGCAATTTTTCGTTTTTTATAAAAATATGGATATTTTTGTATAAAGAAATTGAAACTCTAGGATTCCAGTGAACCTAATGGATCCTAATTCACTTATTAATAAATATTCAATTCGTATATTTTGATGAAAGTCATGAAGCTACAATTAATTGCAAATCATAATAAAGTCTAAAATACTAATAGTGATTAAGTCTAATTTTTTTCGAATTCTCTCAGAACAATTTCTGCTGCCCTTGTTTCTGAAAACGTTTTTTATTACATGTTTTCCTTATATTAATTTGCTCATAATTATATGAAAATAATCTTTAACATAATTTTAGGTTATAAGAAATTTATTTTTACGGGAATTCAATTTATGAATTTTTGAAACAAAAGATTAGTGATAAAATTAATGAAAATAATTTTAATACCGTAATAGAAAGGAATAACTTAATAAAATTACCCATTAGTAGAAATAAACAGTAATCAATGTCAATGATTCGACCGCCTTGATACTGAGAATGATATAAGGTTCATAATTGTTTTAGAATGAAACGAAACTATACTTTTGATTTAGTGAATGCAATATATTAGGGAATAGTCCTACTATCAAATAGAAAATGAAAATATGTCATTATACAGAATTGCAGCTGGATATAAATTATTTAGATAAATCGTTTCAACACTTCGTTTTCTTGAAAAACTTAAACTTTAAGTGAAGTAATAAATTTCGCTGAATTATTATTTATTACGTTTAATGTGTTTATAATGCATTTTAGATGATCAGGAATTTACTAAAAAGCTACTCATTATGATTTATTCAGAAAGTGAAGTTTAATGCTAATAATTATGATCTATTTTTCATTGATCATCACTATGATTTATAATAAAAGATTAATAACAAACTTTCATCACAGAACATGTACACAACAGATATATTTCAATAACTTGCAACTTATGATAGAAAGAATTATTGAATCACAGAATCAGAGATGTAGACACATTATTTTCTAAGGTTCTCTATTTTTCCAAATCTCTTGATTTATGAAACGTTAGTGATATTTTGTGGGCCCGGTAGCCGAGTGCGTTAGGGCGCTTGGCTGCGAGTTGGAGATGGCGGGTTCGGTTCCCGGCCTGGGCGGAGTTTGGGAATTTTTCCACGCTCCTTTCATCTCCAAACGGGTCCTAGGGTCTACCCAGCCATCTCTAGAATATTCTTTCCCGGGTTTCTTTCCCGGGAGTTAAAGGCGGGCGGGCGTCGGGTTGACCACCCCACCCCACCTTTGTCCCGTGGTTCTTATCGTTGGAGCCTAACCTCCTGTGCCCCGATAGGCCTGTATAGGTCTGCAGTGGGGTACTTTAACTTTTTTTAAGTGATATTTTAATAAATGAATAGAGAAAATTTTAATTAAATTCATTTTCAATTCTTAAGCTGGACGTGCATATGTTAACGTCTGCGCTGCTTGGGTGGCTAACGATTTCTGCGAAAACTCACGCATAGACTATGTACAAACGTATAATTTCCTCAGGCTGTTTATTTTACGAATAGTAGATACTGATTTTGAGGTCATTTCGGTGAGAAACGAGACGACAACCTGATTGATTCGTTTCACATTTCTTTGTTTTCTTTCTTTATTTTTATTTAGAAATCTCTTTAAAGCCCATCTTAGCATTTCTTACACATGCTTACTAAATCTCTATACTCCGATAACTGAATGCTTTTTGATCTTCAATCAGAAATTTAAAAAACAGAAAATAGAATAGAGCGAGAAAATGGACGCTGATTCCTTGTTGAAGCAACACAAGTGTTTTGTGATTGGTTGTCTGAAAACGATTGTTCCCGCCACTCTCGTACGACAACGTAATTGGTCGACCGCTGATTCCACTGCCACTCGTTTAAAATCTACTGTGATTTGTGGCTTCAGACTCCTGCGGACTTCTGACGTCACAATCTGTGGCTGAAGTCCGTTCTTTCGTGGCGTATGCGCGCAGGTCTTTAACCAAGACAGTAAAAATTCTGTTTTATTACAATTCTAAGATATCTTCACTTATCAGAATTACTTAGAATGAAATAAAGCTGCGTATTAATTTCACACAACTTTATGAAAAGTTGTAATTGTTACAAATATTATTCTAAGTTTTAAAAATCAATTTAAATTACAAAAGCAATTGAACTAACTTAAATAATTGTTATTTGAATTGTATTTGAGTTTTAAATTAATCTTAAAAACTAAGATTAATATTTTATTAATAATTTAGACTTTTCATAAAGTTGTGTCATATAAATATGCAGCTTTAAAAAATAATTTGAAGTATTTAAGTGGAAGATATATAAAAATATTGCTTTTTTCTTCATTTTTGTTAAAAAATCTTTTCTTAACTTTGGAAAAACAACATTTTTATCTTTTTTCTCTTATTTAATGAAATTCATAACATGAAAGTTATAATTAAGCTTTGAAGTAAAATGAATTAAACAAAAGTAAAAAATATGAAAAATAAATTTAATAAAGATTTTATACGTAAAGTTTCTATACTTTCTTAGTAGATCTTTCCTTCTAAAGCCTCTACTATTAAATATCTAAACAATTCACCAAATTTAAATGTAAAAAAACTACATTTAATACTAAAAGCAAATTTTCGAAAAGATTGCGTCTTTTCTTTCTCAAGCCTAAAATAACAATAATTTGAAGAACAAATTATTCAAATTATTCTTCAAATTATTGTTATTTTAGGCTTGAGAAAGAAAAGACGCAATCTTTTCGAAAATTTGCTTTTAGTATTAAATGTAGTTTTTTTACATTTAAATTTGGTGAATGTTTAGAATATTTAATAGTAGAGGCTTTAGAAGGAAAGATTTAATAAAGATTGCTGTAATAATAATAATAATAATAATAATAACAATTTATTTTACTTGATGTGGGTGTTAACCCTTTACAAGGGGATTCTTCCACCTTTTTTTTTTTTTTTTTTTTTTTTTACAACATTGGTAATACATTTTCCGTTATGTTTTAACTTCAATCTTCTCAAACTACTATTAACAATAATTATATCAATACAGATAATAATAATATAATACAAATGCTAATAATACAATTTTTTTTTTTTTTTACATTATTTGTTATAAATTTTCAGTTTTAATACATTTAACTTAAATCTACTCAAGCTGCTATTAACAATAGTAATATCCTTATTACATTATAATCGTAACATCCTAAATAACAATAACCTTATTAATATATATATATATATATATATATATATATTAATATATATATATATTTACACCCTTATTTATTCTTTCTTTTCTATTTTACCTAAAAATACCTTAATATATTTACATATTTCATTCTTAATTCTGTTTTGATTTAACTGTGAAATCCACCATCCACCCCTATTGGAAATCTTTTCTATATCTAACATCTTTCTTTCTTCTTTCATATTTTCACATTCAAAAATTATATGGTTCCAATCCTCTAAGTTATTGCATCCTAATCTACAATTCCTTTCTTCTTTAGTTAACCAATATTTACTTGCCTTCCAAATACTACCACATCTAATTTTAAGGTATATTTCTCTCCAGTAGGGGTGGCTCATGTTTTCACATAAATAGCTGGCCCCTTCTATTTGAACATCTAATTTACAATAGTAATTATTAAATTTCGATTTCTGTATTTTGTTATAATTATATTGCATATTTATTTCTATCAATTTTTTAATAATTACTGTTTTACATTCCATCCAATAATTACAGTCCATTATTTTTTCCCACTCTGTCCCCAATCCTACTTCATTAAATGTTTTTTCAATCTCTTTTATATATTTACATTTATTCCCCTTCTTTGCATTTTCCACCATGTTCTCTAATATTAATTTTGGTAATCGATCTTCATTTAATTCTACAATTTTGATTACATAGTCTATACTCCTTTTAATACAATCAATTCTTATTGGATACAATCCTAATTCATTTTCCATAATATAATTTGGAGTAGCTTTTTCCATATTAAAATATAATTTAATAAATAAATATTGTATATTTTCTAATTCCTTTTTAATTTTCCATCCTTCTATTTCCATTCCATAGCAAATAACACTTTTAACCATACTATTAAACATGTATTTTATTTTTTTCCAATCATTTATTTTCGCTCTTTTAATTAATTTTATTAACTCCCATGTTGCTGCTATTCCCTTTTCTTTTCTATATTTTATATTTACATTATTGCTATTTTGTGATGTGAACCATTTTCCCAAATATTGATATTTATTTGTTACTTCAATCTCTTCATTATTCCACCCCCATTTTTCTAATTTAGCTTTCTTTCTACCATTTCTGAAAATAATAATTTTCGTTTTCTCTAGATTAATGTTTAGACTGTATTCGTTTACAAATTCTTGTAGAACTTTTATCATTCGGCTAAGTTCTGCTTGTGTTTCCGCTAATATTACTAAATCATCTGCATACATTAGACTAAATACTCTTTCCTTTTTTAACTTGATGCCTCCCCAACCTTCCTCTCTTAACTTTAATTCTAAATTATTTATTAGTACTGAAAATAGAATGGGACTCATGCTACATCCTTGTCTAACTCCTTTTGTAATGAATATTTCCCTCCCTCCTATGTTATTTCCCACATTTATTCTAGTCTCTTCATAGATATTTTTTATCATACTTAACATTTTTTCTTTTATCCTTATTTTGATTAATACTTTCATTAATATATTTCTATCGACGCTGTCAAATGCGGTTTTAAAGTCAATAAACATTGCATAAAGTTTTTTCCTTTTAACCATTAATTTTAAGTCTATAAGTGCATTTAAAATAAATATGTTATCCTGAGTTGAATAATTTTTTTTAAAACCTGCCTGATTTTCTACTATTATGTTATTATATTCCAGCCATTTCTCCAATCTATTTTTTAAATTTCTGTAAAGATTTTAAAGGATGTATTTAGAAGTGTAATGCCCTATAGTTTTTTGGATCACTTTTACTTCCTTTTTTATACAATGTTATTATTTTTCCATTTCTCCAGTTCTCTGGAATTTTTTCTATTTTCCAAATTTTATTATACCAATTTAATATCCATTCTATTAATTTATTAGGTGCATTGATTATCCATTCATTTCTAATACCATCTGGGCCTGGTGATTTATCTTTTTTTAATTTTTTTACTACTAAATTTAATTCCCTTTTTTCTATTTGCTCATCGAGGGGATTATTCTCTATTTCTCTGTTAACCATTTCTACCTTTTCATATATTTCTTCCTCTTCCCCTACTTACTTAATTTTTTTTTGTCCAGGACCCCTCTAGTAATTTAAGAAAATGTTCTTCCATATCCTCCTTTTCTATATAATCTGAATAATTTGTAAATAATGTCCTATTTCTAAACTTTTTAATTAACTCCCAAAATTCATTTCCTGTTTTTATTCCAATAAATTTATTTGTTAGTTCTTCATTATACCTTATTTTTTTTTCTTTACAGGTATTTCTATATATTCTTTTATCTTCTATATATTCTAATCTTAATCTCTCTTCGTTATATTTTCTAAAGTTCCAAAGACTACTTTTTACTTTCTTTTTTTTTTCCTTACATTCGTTGTCAAACCAATTTGTAATTCTATTTCTTTCTCTTGTTTTATTTTCCTTTTCTTTAATTTTAGTAATTCCATTTTCTAATATGTCTTTGAAATTCTTATATATCTCGTTTACCTCTTCGTTTTGTCCTAACTTTTCCATATGATTCGTTATTACAGATTTGTATAACTCCTCATTTTCCTTATTAAAATTTACATCTACTTTATTTATTTTATTAATTTCTTTTCTTTTTTCAGCTTGTAATTTTGTATTTCTTATTGTTATCGGCGTGTGATCTGAGATCTCTGTTTCTAGTAATTTCAAAAATAAAATCTTTTTCTAACACCTTTTCGTTGACAAATAATAGATCTATTACTGAGCATCCTTGGCCTCCTATGAATTCCAATTTCCCTCTATATCCTTTTCCTTATTTCCATTTAAAATTTCTAAATTATAATCTCTAGCCCAATTTATCAATATTTCTCCATATTTGTTCACCATCTTATCTTTTGAGTTTCTTTCATACATTTCTGTTTCATTATCGTTATTACATACACTATTTAATTTCCCTATTCTACTATTAAAATCCCCAATTAAAATAACCTTATCGTTATTTGCTTGTGATTGGAAAATTTTATTTTCTAATCTGTTTAGTAGCCTTTCTATATTTTTGTTATATATTGCCACTAATTGATACTTTTCTTTCTTATGTCTTAAACCCATTATAATTCCATCCTCTATACAGGTAAAATTTATATCCTCTATTTTTTTTTCTTTTTCCACCCTACACTAATCCCTCCTATAGGTCTTCCTTTTTTTTTTCTTTCACTGCGAATTTATGATACCAATTGTAACTATCTTTCTTATCTAACTTGTGCACAAATTTATCGTTAATACACCAAGTTTCTATTAAAATAATAATTTCATATTCTTTTATAATTTCCCAAATTTCTATATTTTTTCTATCATTTAACCCATTTACATTCCATGCAATTATTTCTAACATGCTATTGTTTTTATTTTTTTTCCTCTTACTTCTTATTTCTTCTTTTTTCTTTTCCTTCTTTTGATTATTTGCTTTTACTATTTCTGCTCCTTTTTTTACAAGTTCCTTTTGGTTCTTTTTCTTGATCTCAATTGGATCAGTATTTTGCATTCTTTCTTCCTCAACTAACAATGATATTTTTGTCATCCCTTGCTTATTATATTTCCCTTTTTCTTCATTTAGTTTTTTTGATCCTCTATATATTGATTATTTTTTTCCACATTTATGTCTTCCCTTGCACTACATCTTGAAATTTTCCTTATCTCCTCCTTATTTAACTTATATATTTCGCACCAGTTTATTCTATCTTTTGTTTCCACATATTTTCCATTTACAATCAGTTTATCATATTTCACTACTGCTAGGTTCCCTTTTTTTCTTTCTTCGAATGCCATATCATTTAGCTTTTTTCTTATTTCTCTTGTTTCTTCTGAAAAATCTTCCTTAATCTTGTATGTGGTTCCTTTTAGGTCTTTTTTATTTCCCATTATTTCATCCTTTTGCTTTTCTGACTCACATTTTACCACTATTCTTCTATTGTATGCTTTGTTTTTTTTTCCTATGCGGTGAGCTCTTGTAATTTTTAAGTCTATCTTTAATTTCTTTCTTATAGACTCTTTTGTCAATTCTTCTGTTCTATTTCAATGTTCTCCTTGTTGTTCTTCCAGCCCCTCTAGAATGAAGTTGCCTCTTCTATTCCTATCTTCTTGTTTCCTTATTTTCTCTTTCAGCTCCATAATTTGTTCCTCGTAATTTACTTTTATTTCCTTTATTTCTTTCTTTATTTTTTCTTTCTCTTCTTCGCTTCTTTCTATTTTCCTTATCATTTCCTCTATTTGTGTTTTAAACATTTTATTTTCTTCTTTGAAACTTTTAATGTCACTTTCAATTCCATTCACTTTTGTTAGAATCTCTCTCATTATTAATTCTATTCTATTTTCCCTAATCAAATTTTGATTTTCTTTTCCTGTTATTTTAGTCTCTAAATCCTCTTTATATCTTTTGGCCTGCGGTGATCTTCCTACTTTCCCTCCTTTTTGAAATGGGTCTTTCCATGTTAATTCGGACTTGTCCATTTCCGTAATCTGCTTTGCTTTTTCTGCCTCCAATTCACCTAGAGATCCTGTTCTTCTCCTGAAGCGTGTAATATATTCGTTCATCTTTTCTTTGCTTTCTGTTATTTGTACCTTTTATCTCCACAACTGTTCCGTTCTAATAGTACCTTCGTTTTTGCGTCCTATTTTTCTCTTACCCCTCGTGTCTCCGCACTCTGGGGTGAGATATCACTATGGGGTTTTTAATTTCTTACAGTTCTTTGTTCTTTTCTTTTGAATTGTTCACTTTGTTATTATCAAAAGACTCTTATTTTCGTAGGAATTCACTAATTTACTTTATAGTCACTATTTACTTAGGCTTGACTCCCGGAGCTCACTTTCAACACGTCTGTCTCCATTCACGACGGTGGCGCCCTCCAAAGATTGCTGTAGCGAGAATGTTTCGTATCTTTTCATTTTGTTCTTCTAAAAGCAAATGCAGTAAAATCGTATTGTCTCATAATCGAATATAGACCGAATAAACAAAATATTAGAGGTTCTTAACTAATAACGTTCAATCCTCTAGCACGAATGACAGCCTGTATATGGCAGGCACTGGAAATACTAGAAGGTTGCCAGAGGTAGTACCAGCAAAGCCTGTTCAAACATTGTCCGCAACTCCGACCTAGACGTCGGCGGAAGATGCGTGGATTTGATGTCTCTGTCAACGTTATGCCACAGGTCCTTGATAGGATTGAAATCCGGGAACCTCGCGCTCTGTCTAGATGGTAGCTGTGCGATGTGGGTGGCTCATTTTCCTGATGAAACACCATCGGCTGCAAGATGCGCGACGGCCAAGAAGGGGTGTAGGTCCAGCACATTCAGCACATTCTAGTAACTCGTAGAGTTTAAGACCTCTCTAGACATACTGTTATATCCCATGAGAAGACTCCCAAACCATCTTCGAGTTATCTCCTCGAACAGAGCCTCCTGCTGTCGACGCCACAGCCTCACCCTCCCGTCAGTCCTACAGCTGACAACGAGATTCATCCGACTGTACGACTCGGTGCCACTTCGCAGTGAACCAGTTTTGATGTTCTGGCACCAGACGAAATGGAATAACGAGCAGGGAATTTTGGAACACAATTAGGACGTCGTGTATGCAGTGCCGAAACGTTTGCTGACTGCTTGGTGTTCCATCATTGAAGTCGGGTGTGATCTTGTTTTAACCATATCCGATCATCAATTCATATGGGCGGCCACAATTTACCCTATGGGAGATGGTATTCGCGGTAGACCCTCGACCTTTAATTTTTCTTATTTTTGTTGTTACTTTTCCTTCCTTTATCGAATTTGGTCAACTATGGACCACGGAACTAGCCCAACCTGACAACCTAACGTCAGGGCGAGGCTAGTGAAGTCAAGGAGGAGGACGAGATTCACATCCCCTCCAGAATAACCCTGAGATAGTAAGTCTTATTACCTTTATTATTCGTAAAATTGAATTTACAGCTTTTGTACCTGAAAGTCAAATAATTTTTAAATAAATAAAAATTAACAAAGCATCGTCCTTATTTCCTGATTATGTAATTGCCATCTGTACATTGTAATCAATAATTAAGAGATAAAAATTTGAAATTCTTTTACTTTCAATTTATATTGAGAACACTGAATTATAACACGATGTCGTGAAGTTGTTGCTCCTAATTGATGTTTCAGTTAAACTGTACTGCTTACTTTAGCTGAACTAAACTGAGTTACTTTATTATTGTTTTCCGCAGACAGATGTTCATTATGTCTCTCTTAATCTCTGAACTTATTAAGGAAAAAAAACCTGAAGTAGTTTTTTTAAACGAAAAAAAGAAAAATAAACTTTGAAATTATAAAGAAAAAAACGTGATAAAATTTTATTATTGGTAAAATAAGATATATGTTTTGTTTCGATATCTAGTAAATTCATTAACAACTCAAAAACCGTTAAAATATGTTTAAGTGTTAAATTATTTTATACTTAAGTATTATATATTATATATTATATTTAATTATTTTATTAGTATTTTATATTATATTTATTTATTTTAAATATAAAAATATTTAGAAATATTTTAAAGTGGATATTAATAATTTTCCGTTAAAATAAAATCTAAATTTCCTAACAAGACTCAACCATAATTTAAACAAAAAGAACATTAAAGTATACCCACTCCATTTATTTTCGGGGATTTTTATTTCTTCACTTTCCCACAAAATTAACTATTTTTAGCAGTACTCAACCAACATTAAAAGATAGCATGAAAGATTTTCTGATTCGAAGTGTTATTCTATTTAAAATAAATAACATGTGGATTAAATGAAATTGCATGACATAACATGCAAAAGACTGATGGCCAAATCAATGACAAATAGAATATGATAACCATTTCAAACTAAATACGAACTTTGAAATTCTACAAATCGACACCAATTAAAAAAAGTCTTTCAAAAATCGAAATAAACTGAATTGAAACATTATAAAGTAAATTCACATTCAAGTGATATAATATATTATCCAGAATGCTTGATAACAATGAAGAATACTAAGCTTCAACTTAATTTCGAAGAAGTATTTTGTTCATCTGGATCCTAATTTGACTTAAATGAAGTACACATTGCAAAATAATAGTAAACAATTACATTTCATTGAGAATTTTTTAAAAATGATGAACAGAAAAACTTACCTTTGTGAATAACGAAAGAAATAATAACTTTTTAGGATTGTTTTTGTTGAGCTGTCATTAAATTGCTGCAAATTTTCGTTTTTCCTAAATTCTTTAAGAAAAAATTCATGTATTGATAATGAAATTCCGCGTAATAAGCTTTTGAAATTGGGCAATTGATAACAATAAAGAGAAAAAAAATTCGACTAGAGTTTCAACTGATTTTTACTTTAAAGTAATGTATACTAAACATGCATGCGAAAAGTAAATACAAAATATTTTTTTCTTAAATCATTATTTTATTATTGAACCTAAAGATATTTAGATAAATTAGTTATAAAGATATATATATATATATATATATATACAGTAAGTTAATTTTATTCTTATACTCTATACTATTCTAAATTCCAAAAGATTGGTTGAAATCTTTGCTCTGCGAAACTCCAAGGGCTAGCTTTGAGTTTCGCCGACATAAGAAAGCATTTAAAATTGCATAAAATTATTCTATAATGTTAATAAATTTAATAATTTTATAACAACTTTCGTTCAAAAGGATAGATTTTTATTCTTACTTTGATTTAACATTAAAAGATAGCTTTTGGAAATTGTAAATAAATAAGTTCATCAGAAATTTATAAACTTGCAGCTTCCATGAGACTCAGAAACAAACTCAACAGAGTAAATACATAACCCCATGAGACTCAGAAACAA
>JAFIDM010058807.1:368463-395242 GCA_023159025.1 Thereuonema tuberculata | reverse complement strand
AAAAAAAAAAAAAAAAAAAAAAAAAAAAGCAGACAAAATTAACAGACTTTATTAGTAAAATTTAAGTACGCATGTGGTAATGTATGCGTTATGTCATTAAAATTATTACATTTTTTAATAATAATTATTGTTTGTATATTTTAAATCTCTTTTATGTAGTTTAAAGTAATTTCAAAGGTGAATCTCTATTTAACGAATTTTCCATATAACAAACTTTTTTTCGGGATTTAGCGACTTCGTTAAATAGAGGTCCGACTGTATATGCAAGCGAAATGAGGTCTGTATAATATACAAAAACAATAATATTCTTTCTATGATCCCAAAAGAACCACACTGTAACATCCTACAGAAAATGGCAGTAATATAAAAAAGTGCAGAGGCTGCAACGCAGTATAGTTTGAAAGTACGAGTAGGACCCTCAAAGACGGGGTAAGAGAGCACGTAAAGGCATTCCAGACCAATAAAAGATATATTTCAGACTGGGCAGATCATTGCCTCAAAAACACAATCCGGACCCAAAAACCGAAGTCTGCTATCAAGTAATAGATAAAGAAAAAAGACTAATTTTAGAGACTTATTATTAACAGTTTTAATTGTATGAATAAAGCAAAAGGTTTGCAAATAAATAAGTATTCGATAGAAAGTTTCAAAAAGGTTTTAAAAAATAAAACCAAATTCACATAAATTGTTAAAAATTGTATAAGTGGATATTCAGTTGATTGTTAAAACTTATTATTTTTAACAAAATAAACATATCAAAATGTATGTAAATTATTTAATATCTAAAGTTTGTTTAATGTTGATTATAATATAAGAACAGGGTTAAAATATACCAGGATGAATTTCTAATTGTGATTCACATTTTGTTTTTGTTTTTAGAAACAGTCAGCTCAAATACTATTGTATTTACAAATACAAATAATGTTGACCCTCATTAATCATGTGAAAAACCAAACTATTCGAAAGAAAGGAAAAAAATAATAATATATATAATGTTCTGAATGTAACAATTGAAAGGTTATTAGAAAAATTGAAACCATACAACCCTTTTCTATAAAACAGCAGGGAATACTATTAACATTAATAATAATAAGTATTACAATGATGACTTTTGTAGTTATAAAACGCCTCGTCTCCTTTTTTAAATTCAAGGGAAAGGAAATGGAATTAAGACTTAAATAATCCATGAGATTGATAAATCTTTGAATCAAATACCATCAATTTGGTTTTTCAGTTTTTTGGCTATGAGTTAGGAGCCCAGACTCTCCATGACTGCAAAAATGATGGCTTTATAGCGATTGGAGCTCATGAAACTGAAACATTGCAAGAACTACTGGATCAATTCATTGAAAAAATTCATTTCGTGTTCCATTTGCGATAACCCTGAAGCAAGTTTGATTGTTTATGGAAAAAATAAAACCAAGTGAATATAATTTTGTGAAGAAACAAGTATCAGCCAATACACAAATAACTTTAAAAAATAACAAATTATAATTAACAATATAAAAAATATACGTACATATTCTGGAGCTTTTGAGCTGCCTTTGCGGAGCTCATGCTCGAAAGCTCCAGAATATGTATGTATGTTTTTTATATTGTTAATTATAATTTGTAATTTTTTAAAGTTACTTGTGTGTTGGCTGATACTACTTGTTTCTTCACTACGTATTAATGAGTACATGTAAAAACTTTCTCCTTCAATATAATTTTGTGTTAAAGCATAAATTTAAGAGTGACCCATAATAATAATAAAAAAGGAAGTACATTAACATAATGAAAACTAAAAAAAAAAAAAAAAAATCCATGAGCACATTGAGAAAAAAAAAAGTATTCGTAGGTACAAGGATTTGAACCGACTATCTCCAGCACATGAGTTGGAGAACTTACCCATGAAGCTATTGCTATCAATGGAAATGAAAACACTGCATTTTAAACATTGAAGCTAATAGTGGAAATCCAATGAAAACAATGCAAAAAAATCTTGAGCTTGGAGGCGTTGGCCTCTGAAATGGCCCATTCCTATGGCTTCTGAGCCTCTGAACACGATGGTGAAGTCCATTTGTCGATCTGACCTTCGGTTCAGGAGCTGTTAGGGGAGGAATATACGGATGGACAGGACAGAACAAATGTAATAGCCACCGATTTTGGTTCCTAATTAAACAGTATTATTTATATCATGCTTTTATCTAAAACGCACTAAAAAGTACAAAATATTTGTGGCTGGCTGACAGTGAATGGTGCACCAAGGTCTTAACTGTAACAGCAGGATTTCTTGCAACTGCAGCTTCCTGTAACTTTACATTGAGCTCACTTGGATGTATCTTAACTCTTCCTTCAAACTGTAATCTCTACTTTTGAAATGAGGGAATCACCTCCTGCAAGTCCGTTCAGTCACTGCATCTTGAAGCTGTGAATGTTTTTGCTGCTACGCTTGAGTTGGAGCCTCTGCGAAATTTTTAAGACATAACATGGATCACGAATATATCTTTATTTTGGGTCTCTCATAAGATGAAAATATGAATGCAGTATTCCCTGTATCTTCGGAGAATAGGTTCCAATCTCCCTGAAGATGTCTGAAAGCATGGGTTATACGGAACCCAATACAACCTACGTTTTTAACATACATATCTATAATCCAGTTTAATTTAGATACATTAATACAACAAGAATTATTAACAATACAGTACTCTACTGCAATGCTTTTTCTGTCTTCACTTAATAGTTATCATGCAGTTTAGCATAAGCAACATTATCACAAATTTCTTTTTCCTTTATTTCATGAATAGATGATTCATTTTTGTTGTACATTCTGGAAACTTCACCATTTTATTCAATATTAAAATCAAGAGTTCAAAGCCTCTCATTTAAAGGAAGGCTTATTTTTGGCTTGGTAGAATTGCTAGCTAGTGGAGTACCAAGGGGTAGGGGTTCGCAGGGGTTACACTCTCCCCCATTGCATCCGAAAATGAAAGAAATCTAGGATTTTCAAGCTGTTTTTCTTTGGTTTGAAAAGTTCATCAGTTTGTCTGTAAATGTCTGAGAAAGGATACTTTTTTTTTGGTTGAATGATTATGACAATCATCCTAAGCCCTCCCATTCCAAAGTCCTGGGTACCTACGTTGCCAGCATCACTACTTTAGTGCTTTGGGACCATTTTAAGCAAAGTAAGTTATCTAAAGCACTATACAGTATTTATAGTATTACCACAAATACAGTGGACCCTCGTTATAGCGCTGCTCGCTATAGCGTGCACTCGGTTATAGCATGGGCGATGTTCGCGATAAGTTTATACAGGTCCGTGTTGCGTTAGTGAGTATCGCATTTTATACAGGTCCATGCGGCATTGTCAGAATATGACTGATGATATGATTATCGAATCCATTTGCAGCGACGAAGATTGTCAAGAAGAAACAGAAGATGATGATGAAAGTGCCAGTGGGATAGCTGATATACCTCCAACAACCAATGAAGCAATAACAGCCATTGAAACTGTTATAAAATGGGCTGAATCACAAGAAAATATTAACAGTGTCAGATTGTTGCAATTAGAATCTTTCAACAGGGAAATGATACAGAAGTTATCAAAAAGCAAACAAACAAAAATTACTCACTTTTTTAAGTGATGTTTTGCAATTGAAAAGATGTCGAATACATAGATTTTAGTCAAGTTATAGATAGTGTTTGTTTTTACATATTTTCAAGTGTACCTTATGTACTTAAATAAAATAATAAATATATGTACTTATTAAGATGTATAACTATGTTATGTGAACTTTAATAAAGCACTTCATAAATACTGTAAATTGTTTTTTTTTTATTCAAATACATAATATGTATATAGTTGATGGGATGTTCCAGTATATAGCTCAAATTGTTCTGAGTAAATTTATTGTGTCGCCACCGCGCCGCTTGGTGTAATGCAGTTCACCTTATAATGCGGGTGTTATTTCGACATGCACTTTATATCTGGGGTCCACTGTAGTATTGTTTACACTATGGATACTGTAGGGAGTGGGGGACTGAAAAACAGTTTACAAAGGGACAATTCATGACATAACCCAGACAGGCAGATGCCCACAAAATTTATTAATTTTTAATATTTGAATTTTTATATTTAATATTGTCAACTGTGAATAACTGATATTATAGTTGATGAAACAGTGGATACTCCATAATACTATTATTTTCTGAAAGATAAAAGAGTTATATATTAGTATAATTGGATATTTGATTTAAATAAAATTTAAGCAAATCTTTATTGAATATTATACAGTGCAACTTGGATAATTCGAAGCTGAAGGGACCACTATAAAACTTCGAATTATCCAAGACTTCGAATTAAACAAGTTACATCTTTTAACTTTAATTTCAGGTCCACTGAATGCTTGAAAAGATTATTCTGTCAATAAGTAAATATTTATTCAGAAAGATCATTGTATGAAAGACTTAAACACTATATGTATGTACATAAAATAAGTTTTATATTACGTAGGCTACAGTACATATTACATTCAATACAGAAAATTATAATTTTTCAAAAAATTGTCCAATGTCTGATTGTTTTATAGACTTCTGTCGCTTAAGGTTAGCAAAATCATCAAGCATGAATGGAAAACAGCTTCATAAACAGTTGGTTTGTCCTTCAATGTACTGACGAAATTCGGCGCTATCCCGTACTCGTTGGCGATTTGGCATTTCTTCTTCACGCCCTTTTCCACCTCGCGAATGACGGCGACCTTTTCAACGAACGTTAAATTCTTGTACACGCATGGTTTACTGAAAGACATGGTGACACTGACAGCAGGAAGCTCGAATGGCGTCTGAAGCGTCATGTGTCGAACGGTGGCGGGAAGGGGATTTCAGTTGTCACGTGTCGAATTTCTTAATGATGAAACGCCAAAAAGTCGTTATGGTTGGAAATTTTTTATAAAAATCTTCGAATTAAGGAAGTTGAACTTCGAATTATCCACGATTTTTTAACATTGATTTAATAATAAGTTCAAGGGACTGAGAGAAATCTTCGAATTAACCACGATTTTGAATTAAAGACGTTCGAATTATCCAAGTTCCACTGTATTACAGAAAATGGACAAAACTTGGTTACGACCTGAAACATATCAATTGATGTCCAATTACATTGATCTGTGATGATTTCATTGCAGCAAACATTTTAATATTATTAGGATAATTACAGCTAACCCTCCACTATCGCGCCTTTCGCTATAGCGTTTTATTACTATCGCGCATACTTAAAAAGCTGCCCAAATACCTTTCTCGTGCCCTAAATGACTGCTATAGCGCACCCTGGTTGGTCGAAAAAATTCAAATATTTGCAAATTTCCAAATATCTAATTAAAAATATATTCGAGTAGATTCACTCAGTAATTGGTCAAGATACGGTAGATTCATTCAGTGATTGGTCAGGACATCACGGGTGATCTGAGTGCTGATTGGCCAAAGCCACAGGAGTGGCCGCCATGTTGGTCATGAAGTTACGGGCTATCTGAGCGCTGATTGGCCAAAGCGATGTTTACAGCTACCATTCTTTGTTTGCCGCCAATTTTCGCATTCAGTGTGCCTCTCAGTGTAAGCCAGTGGTAGCCTTGACCTTTTTTTTGTGTACAATAATGGCCGGTATTCCCCCCAGTCCTCCTACCATTGCTGAACGTAATGCGGCTAACCCGGGAAGAGAAATAAAGAAGCCTCTCATCGTCCCCCAAAAGGTAAATAAAACGGGCTATTATGTTATGTTTTTATTATTTATACAGTATAAGTGTGATTTTTTTTTTAATTTCCAGCATTGTTTTGTAATTACATAAGTAAAGTAATTTAATAAAAAGAGGTCAAAATAGGTGTACAATTTGAGGTCGGGGGACCAATAAGAATTATTACCGTAAGTTCTTCAGTTCCGCTATCGCGTTTTCGGCTATAGCGCGGCAATAGCGGTACCAATTGGGCGCGATAGCGGAGGGTTGGGTGTATAGCAAGTTAAGTCCGAAATCAATGCCAGGGAATTCTTATAAGCCAATTTTTTGTTACCTAAGTTTTTATATTTATACAATTTCATTTTTTATGAACAAGTCATCATAAAACCGTGGAATTAGTAAGATTCCCACTTATTAAATGGATTCAGAATTAAATATAAGCTTTCTTTCAAACTATTCATTGATTTTCTAAAATGTACAGGAAGACAAAAGCGATGAAGAGAAAAGGCCTATGAATTTCTGTATTGTCGTAGAAGTAGAGTGGGGGATTTTTGTGGTTCTGACACCTGCCATGAATCAATTTCATTTTTTCTTTACAGACTAGTATATATGCCCCATCAACAATGATGGGATAACAATGTGACAGCTTTTAGTTGAGATAAGAGTATTTGCCCATCATTTTAATTTCTTCATTCATGTCAAGAATTTCTCTAATGATTCTTCAGTTCATAGCGGAAGGCAAGCTTCTGCATCTAATGCTCGTCTGACCTGCGCTTGTAGTAGGCTAAAAAAAATGAACATTGAAATCTAAATTTTAATCTAGTAGGCTAAAAGTAATGAGTTACTTTTTTTTTTCCCCTCTGGCTCTTCTTTCATTGCGTCACACATAGAGTAAGGTGGGTTTGTTTCTAATCAAGAATGTTTCATTGCAGAAATTATTTCTATTTTCACAGGAAATTAAAATTATTTAAACAGAGAAAGTGCATTATGGAAGTACATTGTGCACAGACAGATCTGGAAAACCATATAAGAGATTATAAACCAAATTCTTCAACAATCTTCTTCCTTTCCATATCAGAAATATTAGATAGAAACACACTCTTCCATACTTTACATTAGTATTTAAATATTTATTAAAATACTAATAAGGGAGAAATTTCTATCATATAAGAGATTGGTGGAAATGTGGATCACCCATCACTACTACATGTTGTTGTATGAATATTGTTATTACTCTTTTGCCAAAAATCCAAACATTATAGAAAAAAATGGATTTAGTTTTCAAATCAAAATCTAAATTCAACTAAATTTAAAATGCACCAAAATTCGGTTTGAGTAATAACAAGTTAAAATTCACAGACCTGCGTTATAAGTGTATTCCAAAGCTGAATCAAAAATGAATAATTTTATTCTAATCATAGCCCTGAATACGTAATACAGATTGCTCTTCCTCCTTTAAATCGAAAAATAATAAAATGATTAATTTAACTTGATTTCAGTAATATATTATTCATTATAAGATCATTTGTAAAATATCTTAAATATATAAAAGACTCAATGAACTACAAGATTTTTGAAAAAATTGTTAAGTAGAGAAATGAAAATAAAAATATAACAACAGTACGATTTGCAGAACAGCAAGCTTTTCAACACCTCTAATAAGAATGTTAGTTCAAATACGCGAAATTTTGATTTATAGAATATTTTCATTTAGCATTATCAGGCATTATTATTCTACCTTCTATTTTAAAAGTACTCATGTTTACTGTAAACTCGGGTTACATGAATTTAGCAGTTTAATCCTATATCAACGATACATGAGAGAGACAAAAATCAGTTGGATTCATCCATTTGGGTCCCAATTATTTAAGATGCAATATTTATATATATTTGGGGAAAGTGTATAAATCATACATCCTTACGAAAAATCTTTCTCAAACTTAACACATCAACTGTTTATAAAATGTCTGCTTTGATCTACATTTTACTGTGACTTATATTAACTCACAAGAAAACAATTGCGTAGTGAAAACATATCGGAATGGGCTAGACATTGTGTAAACAAAGGCCACTGCCCTGACCCTATCGTATATAATGTGTTCTGTGTAAAAGATGAAAATAAACGGTATAAGTTAGAATCCTGTCTAATTAACAGCTGCATCTGTATGAATAAAGACAGGTCGCTCAAAGTGAACGATATATCTTTAAGTTTATTCAAGAAGTCACTGAGTAAAAACAGAAAAGTGAAAGAATTTTTAATATTGAAATGAAAATTAATTATCACATCAACATGTCTGTTAAAGTTATTTTGTAATTGTTTTATGGTATTAATACTAAATAATTATTGAAAAGAATTGGTTATATGATGGGTTTGTTTAAACGATTTGTAAAATGATAGGTTTGTTTATATAATTGATGATATGATATAATTGTTACAGTTTACCTTGTTATTATATTTTCTGTTAAATAAGAAGAGGAAAGTTTTCTCTGTCTTATTTTCTTCTTTATTTTTATAATTTGTATCATTTTGAGATTCCTGAGGAAGTCCTATCGTAAGGACGAAATATAGAATGGGAAGTAAAGAAGTTGTAAGTTTTATTGTGTCCATTTTTAATACATATGCTATATTTTATAGAGATGGCGTCCTCTGCTTCTTCAGGCGATATTATAACATCTCTGTGAAATATTGCTTTTGTAGTTACGATCATTAGTTTGCTTATAATAAATTACTTATTCTATGATCCATCAACTTCCTTGTTTTGTTTTTCCCAGTTTCTCTTGTTAAAATTTCATGTCATTGTCTGAGATATTTTTTGGTTTGTTTTAATTTTAATCATTTGCCTATACAATTCTTGCCAAGAAAAATCAAAATTTATCTTTTATTACTTTAAATACCGTATATGTTCCAATAGTCGCCTCCGGCGTTTATTTGCAAAACTAGCCTCTGCTCCCGGCGCTTAATAGAGACCGGCTACTATTAGAGGCCGGCCATTATTAACAAAAACCTTCAGAACACAATATTTTTACACGTAAATACCGGCTAATATATGAATGTTTCCTAAAGCTAGGGTTACTATCCTCAAGAGATTCACGATGATTTGCAGTCCTGGCTCTACACAATTTCGACCTGAGTATTACACCCAATCTTGTAGTTTAAAAGAAAACTCAATTCAATGACTTACAAAAATAAACAATTTATTTTTAACTTAAACAATAACGATACACATGCAAATTAACTGAGTTAAAATAAAATAGAGATTGATAATACAAATAACTTAATACAAATACGGCGCCAATGGACCACAAATTCTATTCAGAATTAGATTGTATCTGAGAGCGTCTGATTTTATCTTTAAATCATTTACCCAAAGACAGGAGATAAGGAATTCTCAATTACCTTAACTGCTTACACTTCACAGGGTAGCCAAGTCAGGGGAACCACTTGGGAAAAAGCGAACACATCGAAGTATCTACAGTCGCTCAGCGGAGAAAAAGCATCCCCTCCAAAGAATCTCCCTCATATATAGCTTACGCTTCCTTTCATATCGAATTCACATCTCCCCTTTCGAGTTTCTATTTTAATTTCTATTCATAACTCATCCTACGGGTTTCTATTGAAATCCTGTTTGTCAGACAATTGGTGACCCAATGCTGCTAATTTTACTTCAAGGATTAATTCGATATGAACTTCCTTTCTTTGTTCCAAAGACAAATCAGACAACAATAGATTCAATCCTTTTGGTCGACGGCTAACAATTTACTTCACCTCTTTTAGATGTAGGCCTACATTATTAGAAAATAAAAATAACCTTACAAACAATTAATTCTTAATCACTACTTAACCTTTTGCTGATAAGCCATTCATTTTATTAATTAATCACGCTTTATTAGTTATTAATATAAATAAAATCATTATAAAGAAAACTTATAAAATCGTTATAATGAAAACTTTCACAAATATCACAAACAGCTACTTTATTTGAATTTCACATGCTATATAAGACTGTTAAAGATAAATGGCAATGTCTTTCTGTACCTTTCGCTGCTATTCGTTGTCCGAATCCGCAATGACGGGCAGCCACCTCACCAGAAGTTTCTTTCGCGTATTCCACCGCGCGAAACTTAAAGGCAATGTCAAATGACTGTTTTCGGCGGCATTTTGTAAGGCAATGTACCGTAAGGTATTATGCACGACTATAAAGATATGGACGCTTACACTAGTACCGGGAGACAAATATCAAAGACCCGGCTACTATTTGGCCGTGTCCCTCTGCAGCCCGGAACTTATTAGAGACCGGCAGCAATAAGAGCCTCGGCGTTTATTGGAGCACGTACGGTATTGAATATTGTTTAAAAAAAAAAGTAAAAAAGACAAATTACCTAACAAAATTTTATGGAAGAAAGTTTTTTTTTTAATGCATGACCAAAAAAGATAGCTTAATAAAAATCTGGTATTGTAATATTTGTGTTTTTTTTCCTGAATTGATCAATAACATATAACATTGCCATTTGGCAAGGCAATAACGAGTCTTTGTCCAGATCTGCCAAATGGCATCTTAACGAGAGGAGAAATAGTTCTATTCCTGTAAGTGTCTTGTTTTTTGTCAGTTCTATGTCTTCTTGTACAGATGATAAAGTTGTCGAAGACATTGACAGGCTGGCTTGGGAGTCTTCAGTAATCTGCGTTGTTCTTTCGGGATTCTGTATTGCCAGTGTATGTTCTGGCAGGATGTGGGGAAGTTCATATGAGGTTGTCAGAACACAAGTCTGGTTTTCCCATTCAGGATTTGGTTCAGACTTAATTTTTACCAAAGTTGTAGACTCAAAAGAAGGCTCAATCTCTGCTTGGTTTCCAGACATGCTAGAATGAACAACAAGAAAAGGCAGATATTAAATATTTATGTTGAATAATGAAAACTTAAAGTGTAGACAATTATTCAAAAATGAAACTGGTAATCTTATTTTTAAAAATTGCTGTTTATATAAATATATAGAATGGCCCAAAATATTTTGATACATAGGGATTATTTCAACTATTGGCATGTGCCAGGTTCTTGGATTGGTTGCTGTGGTATTGTGTAGAGTGGCCTCTGAAATCTCCAACCTCAGCCCATCGATTTTTACCTCTGGGGGATCTTAAAGGTTATGATATAGCAGGGAAAAAAATACACAACATAAATCACCTAACGGAATACATTCAAACTGTTATTATGCACTCATCACCAGATCACAGGCATACTACAAGTGGGAAAATGCATCAGTATGTCTTTTTAATTTAACAGCACCCTCTGTATACTCTGTGAATAAGATAACAATTTGTTAAAAAAGTCGTCAATTTTCGTATGTACTGGAGACCATGGGATCATCCTATTCATATCTAAATTACTTATCATGTTACAAAATGTTAATTAACTGCCCTAATATAAAATATTTCAGATATATGCATATGATTAATTTAATTACATGTCATTTATGATTTTCACATTCAGTAGTCAAATAAGAAACATTTGATAAAATATTGATGAAATTCTCAGAATCTGACTGAGGACGAGGATTTCCAAAATCCTGCTCAATATCAATGCCAAATATAATAAATGCTTAACAGTGTATAACAGTTACATTAAAATCGCAACAGATTCATTCTTACAACTGATTTTCAGTATAAATGGTAAGCAACAAAAAAAATTTAAATTCCTGTCCCTTAGTCATTTGGAATTATAAAAGGTACATTTTATTCTTCACAAAATAATTTTCATAAGTTGCCACATATTGAAAGAAATATTCTGATAATGTGTTGTACATTTACTCCATGACTTGAAACTCTTGTTTCTAAAGCAATTGAAAGTAACAGCTCATGTATTTGTTGTTTAGAATTATAACCGTCCATTCTGAATGAACAATTATGCCTCAAAGGGAATCATAAATACTGATTTTATTAAGAAATAGCCATTTTGTAGCTTAAACAGCACAAGCAGTTTGTCAATAACTGCTTGTAAATTTTTTATTGACAAGCAGTTTGTCAATAACTGCTTGTAAATTTTTTTATGTATATTTACAATTTTAAAGTGATATGAACAGTTTGAAACTAGTCATATATAGGATAGGATTATCCCTCTGTACTATAATTGAACATTAATTTACTGAACACTGAATATCTAACTATTGTTAAATAGATAAAACTGACAAAAATATGCAAATACTTAATAATTTTTTTAATGCGTACGTATGCTTCTTTTAAATATGTTAAGATGGCTGTTTCGAATCTAGTTCATTGTTCCATTTACAATACCAACTGAAACAATGCTCTATAATCTAAACACATTTTAATTTAACCCTTAATTATTTCTACATGCATTTAAAAAAAAGATATTAATTGAATATTTGCATTGCATTCATCTTGTATAATGTGCAGTAGATACATCAATGTTAAGACGACTAGAATGCGCACAGTTCTTATAAAAAACAACACAAAGTAAATAAACAGTCGTAACAGTTTCGAAAATTGATTTTGTTTGATTTCCTTCTTCGGGTGTAAGACAGTTACAGTTAATTCAATGAAACCCTTGTGATCAGGGAAAGGGAATGCTATCTATAATACTGAAATTTCCGTTTAAAATGCACTACAATATGACATTTAAATAAATAAAAATAAAAATAAAAAAAACCACAAGAATATAAGAATTAATGAAGTCACCACATCATAGTAACCCCTTTCTCACCATAATGAACTGTGCCAGTCTGCCAATGTCGCTCACTGCATTAACTGTAACTGCCTCAGTGTCTTCTTACACCCTGAAGAAGATGATCGAACAAACTGGATGTTCAAAACCTTTTGTTTTTACTTTGTGTTACTTTTTTATAAGAACTTGCAACCCAGGAAAAGTGGATTCTCCCAACGTGCGACTGCTTTCTCACAACTACCCGATAAAAGTGGATTCTCCCAACCCATGACTGCTTTTAGAATCAGCGAGTGCGTCTCTGATATATATTTTTTTTTTTTTTTTTGAGATTAGAATGTCGTCCCCTTGGCCTAATGGATAAGACGTCTAACTTCGGATCAGAAGGTTGCAGGTTCGAGTCTCGTAGCGAATTTGTAGAAATTATTCCTATTTTCACAAATCACAACAATTGCGCTGGACAGACAGAAATAAAATATGGCAAAACTCCGAATGGCGGTCCCAAATTATGATAACCTCCTAACGCGGTCCCAACATTGTTATTAATGAAACATTGTGTCAAGTGTAATGACATCGTTATTGTTGTTATTAATGAAACATTGTGTATTGTTACTTAAAAATCACTTTAAACGTGCCATGGCTGTTAGACCGCAAGCACCAAGAGTAATAATGCTTTAGTCATAAGTCGCACATATTCGGACAATACATATTTTTTTTGTAAATATCTTGAGCGAAAACTATACGATTTGATGTGTAATAACTCTGGCTATGTGTTATCCTTCACAGTCATACTGTTATCTGTCATTAAAAAGGTTTATATAATTTGGGACCGCCGTTCGGAGGTTTTCATAATTTGGGACCGCCGTTCGGAGTTTTGCCTAAAATATTATATATGACTATGCATATTCTGGTCATCTTAACATTCTCATTTCATTTTAGACATGCACATAATTTTGATGGTAAATTATGCATAAAACAAAGATTTGAAATTCGAATAAATTTACCAAAAAATTAAAATTACATGTGTGTGTAGATATAAATAGATAAATTAGTATTACTTTTGATGAGTAACTGTGCTCCTTAAAAAGTCCATTTGCTCAAAATAGGCCCATCGTTGCTTCTTCCTGCCATATTTGCCTGTGTTAAGTTTTTTCACAACTCGAACATAGGTATCTCTGAGATTGTGCCACCGCTGTTTGACAATAGTTACTTGAAAGAAAAAAAAAAGATATAAATATTTCATGAACTCACAATGTATATGTAAGCCATTAAATCCAGATGCTTTTCACTTTGAATCAAAGATATTTAGTAAGAAGCAATGATTTTCAGTTAAGAAACATATTTTTCAAAGAAATCAAAACAAGAGAAATAAAATATTTTTAAGTTATAAGAAATTGCTTTTGCTTTTATATATTATTTTTAAAAGTTAATAAAAATATAAGAGGAGTGATTGGCATCCGCTATTTCTACTTGTTTGCCATTAAGAAAAATTTCTTAAGTAAAAAAAATGGACTTTTTTTTTAATTGTCTTTACATTGAAAACGACCGGAACTGCTTCAGGTGTAAACTGCAGATGTTTATTTCGGCATTTTCATATTTCAATGAGGGAGAGTGCTGAAATTGAAAAGGTTTTAAACATCATGTATTAACCTGTTGACCCCAAAGCATGGGCGATCGCCCTCCATGAAGCATTTATAAATCGTTGATCGTTGCGATTACTATCGTTTATATCCCAAAGAACTGTGTTGTTCTTCACCAGGGAAATCAGCCTTTCATTGAAAACAACCCGGTGGTTGAGCGACATGACTACAGCAATGGTTGCCGCCATTTTCTCGAAGGCAGATTGCTAACTCGAAAACCTGAAATCTCTTACCGAATCTTTAAAAAAAAAAAAAAAAAAATCTAAAACTGTATTTTAAAGTCTCCAAATTTCAAAAATTACAGAATCAACCGGAACAAAATTTTAAAAAGCAATCAATCAAAAAAAAAAAAAAATCTCTCACTACATATAACAATCGGGTTTTCGAATAGCAACACTGTTTTGGGACGTTTACATTTTAAATGTTACTGATTCCAAAAAAGAAGATTTGGAACCTTTCAGGACTGTGCCTTTTAATTAATATTCGGTTAAATTTGTGCCCTACCAGGGCATTTTAGTTTCAGTTTTTAAAAGAGAAATAATAAGTCGCTTTTCCAAGTTCTCCAAAACTTGTTTTTTGGTCGACCAATCAGAACACTCCGTTTCTCGATTGTGCAATTTTACTCGTTGGAAAGAACTTTCTCCTCCATTTTTGTTTCAGATGAATAAAACTTCTAGTAACTTTCCTTAAATTTTACTTGAAGGACGCAATTTAACTTATCAATACCCTACTAGCGCAGAAACCTGTAAGGTAATAAGATTTATATAGGAAAAGCAATTCTTCGAATTCATATTCCTGGATTCTTAAGCTGGAGCTCAACTTAAAACAACAACGTTACATTTTCAGCTATTATTTCATAAGAAGTACATTTATTTGTTTGAAAAAAAGACCATTAAATTACTTTTAAAATTTGGAAGTCTGTATTCATAGAATGGTGTAATGTCATCGTAACATGTATTTCTTCGTTGCGTTATTAATTTTGATAGATAAATGAAACAGGATAAAATAATAACTCTATTCCAGAAACATTTATGGCAACTAAAGTGAAACACTGTCGTGGTCTATTTCTTGGATAAACGGATCAGAAATGAATCGCGTATTTGAGAAGGCAGAAACTGAGAACATGAGCAAGAAACTGCAAACCGAAGAACAACGAACTAAGTGTGATATTTGTGAAAAAACCTTTACAGAATCGGACAATTTAACAAAACACTTAAATTCACATACTGGTGGCAAGTCATTTAAATGTGACTTTTGTGAAAAAAGCTTATCGTCATTAAGCAACTTAAATAAACATACAAAACTACATACCGGTGAAAAAGTATTTGTGTGTGAATTTTGTGAAAAAACATTTCCGTCATTAACCGATTTAACTGAACACATAAGGACACATACAGGTGAAAAACCCTTTGCGTGTGAATTTTGTGGAAAAACGTTTTCAACATCAAGTAATTTAAATAAACACATAAAATTACATACAGGAGAAAAACCATTTAAATGTGAATTCTGTTTAAAAAGCTTTTCAACTTCAGGTGATTTACATAATCATATTAGATCACACACAGGTGAAAAGCCATATAAATGTGAATTTTGTGAGAAAAGGTTTTCACAATCGGGTAATTTAGCTACGCACAGACGGTCACATACAGATGAAAAGCCATTTAAATGTGAATTTTGTGAAAAAGTATTTTCGTCGTCAACCACTTTAACTGAACACTTAAGGACACATACCGGTGAAAAACCTTATAGATGTGAATTTTGTGAAAAGACATTTTCAACATCAAGTAATTTAAATAAACACAAAAGAATACATACAGGAGAAAAACCATTTAAATGTGAAATCTGTGGAAAAAGTTTTACAACTTCAGGCAATTTATGTAAGCATATTAGATCACATACAGGTGAAAAGCCATATAAATGTAAATTTTGTGAGAAAAGGTTTTCACAGTCAGGTAATTTATCTACGCACAGACTGTTACATACAGATGAAAAGCGATTTAAATGTGAATTTTGTGAAAAATCATTTTCTCAATTGGGCAAGTTAACTAAGCATATACAATCACATATTGTCGATAAGCCATTGAAGTGTAAACTCTGTGAAAAAAGTTTCCCATTATTAGCTGAGTTAACTGAACATGAAATTTCACATACAGGTGAAAAGCTGTTTACTTGTGAATTCTGTGGAAAAACGTTTTCAAAATCGGGTAGTTTAAATAAGCACTTAAGATCTCATACAGGTGAAAAGCCTTTTAAATGCGAATTTTGTGAGAAAAGCTTTTCAATATCAAGCAATTTATCTAGACATATCAGATTACATATGGTGAAAAATTGCTAGCCTTCTGGCAAAAGTTTTTCAAAATGTGCAGCTTAGTGTATAATATACACTATATGGCCAAAAGTATCCGGACACTTATCTGAAGAAGTGGATGTAGCTTTTATGACATCATAGAATGAGATAAAAGTGGTCACCGCACAATCAGGTGGTGGGAAATGAATGTTAGACAGACAATAAGTAAGTCAACAGAGCCGATTTCGAAACATGGCATGATCATTGGATGCTATCGGTGCAACAAATTGGTTTGTGCAATATCGGCCTTGCTACAGGTGCCATGATCAACTGTAATTGATGTCGTTATAAAATGGAAACATCTGGGAATGACAATGGCAGGAAATTACAATAGTAGGTCAAAGAAACTCACAGATCACAGCCGTCCAACCCTGAAGAGGGTAGTGCAGAAGAACTGCAAATTCCCTTTGGCAATGATCACTACTGAGTTCCAAACAGCTTCAGGTGTCGTCGCTAGCACCAGGACTGTTCGTCGGAAGCTGAAACACACAGATTTCCACGGTCGTGTGGTCACTCACAAGCCCCAAATAACCAAGTTGAATGCTAAATGATGGTTGCAGTGGTGCAAAGCACACTGCCATTTGTCTATGGAGTAGTGGAAACAAGTACTTTGGAGTGATGAATCTCAGACAAACAGGCAGTCCGATGGACTTGTCTGGGTTTGGCAGATACCAGGAGAACACTTCTTACCCAATTGTATTGTGCCAACTGTCGAGTTTGGTGGTGGTGGTATCATGGTTTAGCCTGGGTCTCTTAGTTTCTTTGACCGAAAACTTGAACACTGAGATGTACGTCAAAATTCTTGACAACTCTGCCCTTCCAACCCTCTAGTAACAATTTGGGGAATGACTGTTTCTGTCCACAGAGTGAAGACTGTGCTGTCGTTGTTTGAATAGATGGGTTGTTGAACTACTGGACTGGCCTTCACAGAGCCCCGATCTGAATAGAACACCCCTGGAACGCAGATTACGCACCAGGCCCAACCACCCTTCTTCAGTGGTCGGACTCACTGCAGCTCTCGTGGACGAATGGAAGAAAATTCCTGCTCACATATTTCAGAATCTGGTGGAGAGTCTTCCGTGATGAGTACAGGCTGTGATTGATGTGAAAGGTGGTCTGACATTCTATTAATATGTGCCACATGACTTTCTGATTGGTGTCGGGATACTTTTGCCATACATTGTATAATAATAAAAGCTGCTTAAATAGAAAGTTTGGAGATTTATTTGCACAGGATTCTTAGTTAAACATTTCTATAGAGACTATGACAGGAGTGACTAATATTTAAAAAGAGATTTGATCCTTTTTTTATTATTATTATTTTTTTTTTATGGACCAGATCAAAACACTCAGAAATACAATAATTATTTTGTTTCTTTTTTATTGCTTCAGAGATTGAGTTCAACTGATATAAAGTACTAAAATTATTACACTTAATAATTATTGTACACCTAGCCCTCGAAGAACTCGATTAATTGGTTCCTTGTTCTTTGAAACCATGTTGTTCGAGACTACAAAAACAAGATTCCATTTCAAATGTGAAAATAAAAAAAAAAAAAATATTACGTTTTAAGTGTTTTTTTTTGTTAAATATAAAACTAAAGTTTTTATTTTTTGAATTCCTATTGGTAAACACTTCTAAGAAATCTTGATTATATAATTCAAATTAATTTTTTAATTAGTTTTGAAAAAACGTTTTATCTTAAATTTTTATTATCAAAATAAAAGAAAAATAGAACAAAAAAAATATAAAAAATTATAAAATAAAACAAAAAAGTAATATATGTATTTTATTTTTTTTTCAAAAGAATTACTCGAAAATTGTGTTCTTTGAAACCGTGTAATTCGGGGGAAGGTATCCGTGTTCTTCGAAACTCGTGTTCTTCAAGTACCGTGTTGTTCGGGGGTTACCTGTACTACTTTATAATATTTCAAGACTCGTGGTATAGAATAATCTGTAAAAGGAGTAAATGAAGGATCTAAGTAAAAGGGTAACAATTTAGTACCTGGAAAAGTATAAAACGAAAATAAAGTAAGAACGCTGTAGACAATCACCTGGTTATTTAACTCCTTTTTGGGGAAATGGACAGCTCCACAGTGAATACACATGAAGTTGAAAGGAAAAATTATTATTTTATTGCACACAACCCCACTGCACAGAACACAAATTTATTAAGAAGAAGTATGGCCGGTACGCACCGAAGTGCGAGCTTCGTATCCGAAGCCTTCGTATTCCAGGGAGCGCTAGTGTTCCCAAGATGGCGAACCCCTAGCAGACTTCCTAGAATTTCAAGGGAAAGATACTGGGGTGGTTTCCCGTGGCCTTCCCCAGGACGCCATTTTAGGAATGACGTCAGACCGAAGAGAAAGTGAAGAAGAGGCTGGACAACACAGGAAAGGAAATTGAAACAACCATGCCACTGCCGGGATTCGAACCCAGGTACTGGCACACTGGCCGCCACGGCAGACCGCCGCCGAGACCGCAAGGCCACGCCAGCACGGCATTAAGAAGAAGATAAAATGAATATAAAGTAAGAGAACTGTAGACAAAAACCTGGTACCCAGTTTAATTATCCCCCCCCCCCCCCAAATGAGTTTCCCTAAGTTGAGATCTAGCAAAATCACTTTCTCACACCCGAAAATGGTGGATTAATCCTGTCTCATCAAAATCCTCAGGCTCAATTATTAAAACAATTTTAGATGCACTGCTCATAGGTTTTGATGAATTAACACAAAGCTCATGCATCTGCTTAATTTCACTTTACTAGCACAAAATTAAAAATTACATAAGCACAGGATCGATTTCTGACCCGAGAGGATCCTTGAAGAAGGATTAGCTCGGCTTGAGGAAGGATCCTCTCGGGATGGAAATCGATCCTGTGCTTATGTCATTTTTAATTTTGTGCTAGTAAAGTGAAATTAAGCATGAGCTTTGTGTTAATTCATCAAATCCTCAGGTTCGTTTCAAGATAAAATTTAGAATTATTCGCTTTATAGTACTTGATAATCTTTGATAAATATCAGAAAAATCTTCTTTGATTAAAAAACTATTTTTTGAGAATTAAAAATGAATTGAACGTTCAATTTATTGGTGCTCTCTTCATGAAATTGTAATTTACAGTTCAGTTAAAGTTTCATTATACTTTGCATTAGCATTACAGAAATGTATGCCAAAACAGTGTTATTCTATAATGTATATCATTTGCAGGAACTCTATACTTAAAAGAAAAAAAATATAATGAATTAAAATATGAGATGAATAGCAGGATGTATATGTAGATTAACATAAAAAACCTAGAAGATCATATAGAAGATGAAATCAACTATTAAAGAATCATTGAATATTAAAAAGAAATAAGTTTTAACATTAACTGAAGTTTAAAAAAAAGGATCAATATAGACTTCTAGCAAATTTATATTAAAAATAAAATCATTAAAAAAATAAATAAGGTAGATATTTTACCCTGAAGTTAGGTTACCTTAGGCTCCAGACCGATGCTGTAACTCGAAAATATCTGCTGACGCACTGTCATTATTTGTTTCAGTTATCGATGCATGTTACTTCTGTGAACCTCTGAACGCCTTGATCTTCATAATGACATCTGCCGAGTCTTTTCTGTTTGCTGTTTTCTGTCTCCTATCTTTTCGCTTTCTTCTTTTGGAGATCCTTTCCAAATCTTCCAACCATCTCAATCTTGATTCTTCTTTCTGACTTATTATCCTGAACTTTTTTAACAAGCCTTCCTTTATCCAGCCTTACAATATGTCCTACACATTGTAATCTTCTTCTTTTAATATCTGCCACTATATAAAGCTCATAATTAATGGTTATTCTCTAGTAGTCTTCCTCATTGACAGGGTCTAGATCTGTTTTCTTTCCTATACATTCGTTCTCGTCATATCACTTTCTGTCATGGGCTGTTTCATTCCCATACATAACGATTGGGTTTTATCATTGTTTTTTATAATTTAGTTTTGACAGCTTTACTAATTACTCTAGACTTAAACACACGTCCTAAACTAAAGTATCACCTATTGTCTAAAGCTGTCCTTGATTTTTAGCGACTCATTTGAAAGCTATTGTGATAACAAACAAAATCGGTTAGCTATTGCATTTGATTGCATTTGTTCTGTCCATCCGTTCATCCCTAACAACTCCTGAACAGAAGATAGGATCGACAAACGAATTTTACCATATTGTTCAGAGGCCCCAAAACTGTAGGAATAGGGTATTTTCGAGATACTTCGAATTTGGGTTTTTTTTATTGGATTTCGGCTATTAACTTAAACGTTAGAAATTCAATCATCTCGTTTCAGTTGTTAGCTATACCTTGATGGTTAAGGTTTCGGACTCATATACTGAAGGTTGTTGGTTCAAACACGTATATCCACTTTTGTTTTTGTTTTGTTTTTTTCTCAAAAATGTCTGAATGGGTTTTTGTATTTCTTATTTTCCTAATTTTTTTTTTATTTTGCCTTACATTATTGTACTTTCTCTTTTTATTATTATTTTTAATTTTTTTATCATTATGGATCATTCTTAAATTTATACTTTAGCACAAAATTATATTAATTTGTATTTCTTCCACTTTATTCTTAAAGAATTTATCAAAAACCCTAAATTCCACAAATTCTTCAAATTGTATATCTCAATTACCAAGGGTTGTCCTATGTTGGATGCATTTTCTTTCTTTATATACTTAGTTTTCATTTCATTCATAATTAGCCCGGGTTTTGATACAGTTCTGTATAGTTGTGTTCTATTGTTCTAAGGATCTCCCAAATATTACAACATCATGCTACAGCTGGCTCTCTCCGGCGATGTATTTCCTCGTCTGTTAAAAAAATGAAAAGATTAAGTGATAGCTAAGTTGGTAAATCCTTAGTACATATTGGGAAACCATATTGGTAAATTTGTCTCACTGATTCAGAGATCCCCCCATTCAGACTCAAATTCAGAATTCCCGACAGGACACCTTAAATTGACAGGCTCGTAACTAGGGTAAGAAAATCCATTTTTTCTGTACGGATAAACAAACTGCATAAGAAGATCCACTTACTCGCGTTCAATATTTCCAAATTCTGGTTATTTAAAAGAGCAGTTGGAATTCACTCAGGACGTCCGCATTTTACAAAAAGGGGTGTCAGCGTTTCAGAAAAGATAAAAGATTTCCATATTACATTGTAAGAAATTAGTGCAACTAAGTATTCACCGTTGGCCTATTACAGGTAGTGCTAAAATAGTTAATTTGAGTAGCCTAAAGCTAAACCTTTTTCAAGAAAGAGCACTTTCTAAAGGACTTAAATTCAATTGGCCAAAGCAACCCATCAAACACAATATTTTGGGAAAGATATTATCAACCCACTACATATTTCTATAATGGAACTTTCCAAAAAACGACACATGATTGGAACTTTAGTAAAAAGCAATTTTCAAATTAATACCAATGATATCAACCCCTTAGAAATGGAAGGTGTTTTAAATTTATGCAAGCAAAATGTGATAACTACTCAAGCCGATAAAGCACCACATCCACACAGGAGGTGTTGGATAAAGGAGGGGTGCCGGTAATAATGGACGATTCTACTTATAATGTTACGACTCAAAAGTTTTTGATGAATCAAAAAAGTGTTGTTTTTTTTTTTTTAAACTTTTGAGAAAAAAGATGTAGTTAACTATATGAGAAAAATCAGACGTGATTTGTTGAAATATGGTTACATTGCAAATGACCTGGCCGTTATGTTAAAAGATATTGACAATAAATTGCCGCAATTATAAATTAAGCCTAAACTGCATAAACCTCGAGATTTGGATTTACTATATCCTGTGAGACCCATTATTGATTGTACCCACTCAGCTGTCAAGATACTTTCAACTCATATTTTCAATATAATGAACAAAATTAAGATATCCTCGTATCATACAGTACAGGATAGTAGAAAAGCTCAAAAAATCATCAATTCCTCTATTCCTATTCCAACGCAGAAATGGTTTTTCCTAGATGTTAAAGCTCTTTTTTCATCTATTTCATTAGTTTTAGTGGGAGATTCAGTTAACCATATTCATAATAAACATTTGAGGTTTTTTATTCAACAAGTGAATTTTGATAAATTAAAATACTTCATTACATCAATGTTTAAAATGTAGTTTTTCAGTTGCAATGAGTGTGTATATCTAAAGACAGTTGGTTGTTTTATAGGATTAGCAGCTCCCAGTTCCATCGCAGAATGGGTTACAATATACGTTGAAGATACAGCAGTGTGTATACTCCAATCACTCCAACTACCCGTGGCAACATACATGCGATATTTTGATGATCTGCTGTTTTATTTCCCTAAAGACAACATGGATGATGTAAAAAATGTTTTTTTGTAAATTCATGAGGACATTGATTTTGATATTGAAACCGAAAAAAAAAAAAAAAATATAAAATTGCCTTTTTGGACATAATGATAGACTTAGATGATGTAGGCTTCTTTAATGACAGTATTCCATAAACCCACTAATTCAGGTATTGCTTTGAATTTCCAATCTTCAGTACCTGTAACCTTCAAAAAGAGTGTTATTAAGATGACAACATTAAGAACCTTTCAAATCAATAAATCGTCGAGAGAACTTTGAAAAAGAAATGGAATATTTATTCAAGTTCTTTGAAGAAAATTTATATCCAGGTAAGTTTATTATGAATACTTTTAACAAGTCATTGACTGGCATTTATCACAATCTGGATAAATCTCCTGTTCTGCAGAAAAAAATTATTTCTATAGATTATCATTCTCTGTTATTCCCTACATTGAGTCGTATTCTTCAGCTGTATGGGATTGCTTTAACATCAAAATCGACGAATACAACGAGTATAATAACTAATAAATTTAGAACTGTTTGGAACCGTAATAAAAAGAAAGGCGTCATTTATTCTGTTCCATGCGTGGGTCAAAAGGCGGCTTCAAGACCGTGTTTCAGAACATAGAAGATCTGTGGCAAGAAATGACACAAACTACAGAACGGTATTACAAACGACTGAATCAGTTCATACATGTGACTTTAATGATTTTAAAATTGTGCGCAAGCGGACTCTGATTTCCATAGGAAGTGTGTTGAATCAGTCATCATCAGTGCATCAAACTATGCATACAATGGCCAAATGTCAGTGAGACAAATTTACCAATATGGTTTCCCAGCACGTACTAACTAGCTATCACTTCATCTTGCATTTTTATTTTTATTTTTTATTTAATCGTTTATATTTATTTATTTTTATTTTTTAAATTTTTTTTTATTTTTTATTTTTTATTTTTAATTTTTCATGGTTTTCCTGAGCTCTTTTATTTTCAGAAGATAACACGTTCAAGCCATGATCGCCATCAACCAATAGATGCCATCCATTTCAAAGAAGCTCATTGGTGTTTCCAGACCCTTTCATCCCTCATCATGATTGTCCAGATCTAAGGGGATTCCTTTTGTGAAACTTAAAATTCTAATCACCTTTAGTATTTTATAACCTCTGTCCTGAGTTTTTTTGTTGTATTCGCAATGAGAAAGATAGACCTCCGTATTCTATCGAAACATGTATGTATTATCTTAATTTTTGTATAAGCCTTTGTTAAAATTCAAGTGTGTTCGGCCTTAATTTAAACAGTCACTTTATGCATGCTAAAGCAAAAGAGACTGACTGTTTAATACGAGTTTATTATTCATAACAGTATTGTTTTTTTTTTTATTTCAAAGGAGCCTTTTTTTAGCATTATTTTATAACGTATAACAACCGTTATATTTTGGATTTATCATTGTCTATTAATGTGTAATATTATCTTTTTCCAATTTGATCTTGTTTTATTATTTTTGATATTTTTTATCTATTAACATTATTTGGTGGTGCAATATTGTATTTTTCGGCATCTTTAATAACCTTTAATTGGGGAATTATTAGAGAGAAAAGATGTAAGAGGGAAGGGAAAGATGATATATATTTAAACAAGGTCGCCACCGTTTTGAGTATTTATAAACTATTATATTTCTTTTTTACCAGATTTTCGATTCTATTTTTTGACTTGTATATTTTTTGCAAGCATAATACTTTATTTTGTATTTTGAATATTTATTCTTATAAAACAAGTTTTTCCAAAACATCCATTCTTATTTTAACGTTTAGGACGGACTAAGATTCACTAGGCCTTGGATTGGAGGAGGAAGGTTCAAAGACCTATATTAACAAATTTTTTATCTCTTTTTTTTTCCTATTTGAAAATATCATTGCATTTATCAGTAGGTTCGCTCCTTAGGCTAAGGCTGTTTCCCGAGGTTTGATGGTTTAACTATGGACCCAGCAGCTGTCATACCACTCCACTAGGGATCAAAACCTGACAAAACTACTTTGTATGCTTATAGTTCACGGACGACGACTGACGTTGGGGAAAAAAACACTGCAAAATCAACCACTTTAACCTTGAAAAACTACGTGCCACAATTTCTTAGGGTTCGAAGCATATATGTTTTGAAGCATTAAAATAAGCAAATAGAATTTTTAATAAAAAAAGAACAAGTCAAATAACAGTTTTATAGTAAAGAGAAAACCAAGCTATCTCTTACAATTTGCAATCTAGCAAATGTTTGCGTTTTAAAAGTAACACTACTATTGATTTCAAGCACAATTTGAAGCCAATGGCTGTGACCATCTTGAATCTGAAGTGGCCATATTTGCTTGAAGGGTATCTATTCGTTCTCATTGTTAACTCATTTTAAATAGATCCCAGTCTTATCCAATTATACTAGTTTCATGACTCTGTCAATCGTCACCTAAAAATTGAAATAGACTAGACTGGAAGTCGATTTTATTTTTTACTAAACTTCCAGGATTTGAAGAATACAAAAAGGTGGGTCTCGTAGGGCTCTGACTCACGTTTAGGTTATGGAGGATGTTATATACAAGATACAGGGACCTCAATAGCTTCTCCCTACGAGATCGCTAAAAATAGACATCGACTTTCTTACTCCTGATGCATAAATAATAAAAGTTTTTCATTCTAGATCATTTATTATATGTTTGAAATCTCGGAACGACCGCTTGTGGGTTATTAGCCCATCATCAACACAAGTTTAACCAAGTGAGTAAAAACGATGATCAGAGAGGAATTAAGCACATCGGAAGTAAACAGGATATTGGTGCTGATGATGAGCTCAAAAACAGCCCATTCAAAAATTATTGATGAATAAAAAAAACTAAAATCCCAGAATTTTCATATGAAAAGAAAAAAAATATTAAGAAATCTACTAAATATTTAAAATTCTAGGATTTAACTCTTTGTCACCAATTGGTTAGTGAGTAGTAATTGATTTTTATAATTTAATGTAAGAAATTTCTGATTTAATCAATTTCAGGAAATGGAATTTGAAATCAACTGATATTTAGAAATTGTAATAATTTATTAATATTTTATTTGCTATATTTTTTTACATTTAACAACAACAATTTTAAGATAAATAGGCACTAACTTCTTTCAGATTCTTTTATATTTATTTAAAATTAAGGTTAATGTAGCAACATTTGTTATTGTTGTATGAAACTCTTCAACACTTGTTATTGTAATTTTTTCGCTGCTTGACTGAGTTACTTACTTTTGTGTGTGAATATTTTCTGTACTTATTCCTCTCTCCAACATGTAGATGCAACATCTCTAATAATCACCATTTTCTTATTTTATTTGTTCCGTAATTCTGTTTATGTCTATAAACACTGCATACAAAACACTTATTTATGTTAATGTATTATATAGTTTCAAGAATACACAAATTGATGAATTTTATTTTAATAAAACTTTATTTTTGTGCATCTACATCATTATAATTTGTGTTAAAGTTTACAATAATGCTTAATTGGAGGATAAACAATTAGTCAGAAACACAGAAGTATGATTTCTTTTTCAACAGTTAAAATAGTTTTAAAAGTGCTTATAAAGACAAATTTCAAGTTACTAACAAATACAGCAAGTATATGCAGAAGCAATATTCACGATGAATTATTCTCACAGCTATTTTCTGAGGGTGTTGACAGAACGTGTTTTCCCCTTCTAGTTGTCAAAGTTTTGATAAATATATTAAAAAATAAATATATTAAAACAAATCAAAATTTAAATATGTTGAAATGGATCGACAAACAAAAAGGTAACTGACCGTTTCTTAAATAGAGTAATTAATTACAGTGAGCAGTTCAGTTGCAGATTTCTTGTGTTAAACATACAATAATTATAACGGAATAGTACATATACAATTTATAATAATTTATTATTTATAAACAGAGAAGTTATAATAAATTTGGTGATTCATTTATATACAAGAATTACAATATATAATGTTGGTATTCCCATCTTACATTCGTTGAATAAATGCCATATAAATGTGTACACATATGA
>JAFIDM010058807.1:307320-345883 GCA_023159025.1 Thereuonema tuberculata | reverse complement strand
AGACATTGGCATGACCAATGCAGAGAACCCAGTCGGAAGAGGAACATGAGACTGAAATTAATACAGGATCTAGAGATAAACAGGTACACATGTAGTTAAAGGAAATGAAAATTAAATTGTGCAAGTATTGTTATGAACTATATAATAAGCAAATTACTTAAACAAAATGATTAATTGCAGTGAAAACCTTGGAAAAAGCTAGGGAAATGCTAATTTTTAGTGTGACTGTTGTAACTCTGAGCTGTGGTTTGAAGGCGCACACATGACGAAGGGGTTAAAGGTGTTTTGCGCAGTGGAAGGTGAGGTAGCTGGGCCTGAATACCTCAAGAAAGCTTTACAAATATGAGAAGGATTATAGAGGAGGAGTCAAGGCGTCTCTGTGAAGCAACTAAGCAGAGGTTTACTTGTTTGTAAATAAAGCCATAAGGTCAATGGCGACTCAGTCTGGTTTGATTGGGGAGTTACCTTGGCGGGCGGCAGATGAGACCGGCCCTTGGGCACCCACAACCTGGTCCGAAACTCTCTCCCTCAACGCCCCTAAGTGTAGAGCTATTAAGATAAGAATCAGTGTCAGGGAACGAGTAAATATAAAAATAGGAAAGCAGGATAACTAGTTTAGAAAACGATATGACAGATTTAATGAAATTGTATTAACAGATTGATTAGCATAAGGAGAATGATTATAAAAGAAGGTACATGAATACATGGATATATACATTCCCTCGGGGTTTTCAAAGGAAGTCGATGATGCACTTAAAACATATAAAACACTGACGCTAATAATAAATATATTAATCGAGTCCTGAGTCACTTGAATAGTTCAGAGTCCGCCGGTGATTGTGCACTGTTCGTAGGCTTCTCTAGAGCGATGAAGGCGGTCAGGGTTCAGCTTACTCTCCATACTATTGTATATCTGAAGAGCAGTTCCGTAAGGGTACAGGTAATCCATATGAGTTCGCTGGTTTAAATTTTGCTGTGGCCTTTTCGGTGATGCAGTCTTGCACTTCCTTGGGTTGGATGGCCAACCCATGGTCCAGTTCAAAACCCTCCAAATTCGCAGTCTTCCCGCGTGCTGTATGTAGCTTGCGGCATTTATCAATTCCAAATTCCATCCCAATGTCTTTGGTGAACTGTGTTGTGACTTGTAATAAATTAGTAAGTTGTGCGTTGTTTGTGGCGTAGAGTTTAATATCATCCATGTAGAGTAAGTGTGTAATTTTGTTTGGTGTCAGAGTGCCTGAGGTAAGCCTGTAACCGTTTTTGTGTTGTCTAGCATGTGGCTTAATGGATTCAAGGTGAGGCAGAACCAAAGAGGACTCAAGGAGTCTCCCTGGAAAATACCTCTCCCTAAGAAAATGGGGACTGTAGTGATGGAGGTGTTGGAGGTGCTAGGTATCAAGTTGGGTTTCAACTCTTCATCGTGGCATCCAAGAATGCCGTGATCTTGGGGTGTACTTTGTAGAGTTGAAGAGTGTGTAAAAGCCAGGAATGGGGGACTGAGTCAAATGCCTTCTTGTAGTCGATGTACGCGATGTGTAAGTTCCTATTCTTCGCGCGCGCCTGGCGCAGGATTACCGAGTCAATAAGGAGTTGCTCCTTACAACCCTGGGAATTCCTGCGACAGCCCTTCTGCTGTTCAGAAAGAAATTTAATTAATTAATAAGAGTCAGATTATAATTTCCGAATGTTTCCACTGTTGTAAAAAAAAAACTTTCTAAAAATTTTAAAAAATTTAGAAAAATAGAGAAAAACTAGAAATTAGTTGAATTATGAAAACTTTAGAAATAAAGTATTACTCAAATTTGAAATACTAATCCACAATGGATTATTCTTTCATTCATAATAAATATGGAGAATGTCATATTAGTCAAATAGTAGAAGAAACAATAAATAGTAAAAATGAAGATAAAAAAAATAGATCACACAAGAATTTTGAATAAACTTGAAGATTGAAGAAACACAAATACGATTAAGATTAAAACAAAATAAATATTATTATGAAATGTATATAAGATAACATACATTTGTATAATAGATTGGCTGTGAGAGGGATATTATAAAAGAATGGTTTGGGGTGGAGAACACCAAGCTATATTAAAGAGCTCTGAATGAGGGAGACCATAAAGAACAACTCGTATTTTCTGAAGTTATAAAAATAAGTATATTAAATTTAAAATGTTTAACATTGTTTCCAAAGTGTATAAATAGTGGAGGCTTAAGATTATTGCAACAATTGTAGAAGTAGCATATTCGCCAATAATATGTATACGTACGTAGTTTAGTAGATGCATAGTATAATACATTGTTGTACATACTTGGCTAGATGGTGCGCCATTTAAGTATGGAGGTCGGCCACCTAGTTAATATAAATTTTTTCCCTTTCTTGGTTATCACCTTGTCGTGGTGAAAGGGCTTGTGTATTTCAATGATCCTAAGAACCACACTGGTAGGAGTGACACCAGTAAGGTTAAAGATGAGAAATCAGACTAAGGATAACCGAATTTTGATGGCCTAGCAATCAATGTGGTTGAATTTTGCATTGTTCTAAAGCATTTGCGGTGTCGTTTTGAAGATGTTGAAATGGAAGACATTAAAGACCTCTTAGCAATTTAATGGGGAAATTCTTTTTTTGAAAGCTACTTAGGTATATTGCGAAACTGAGTTTTAGACATAATTGGAATCGAAATGATCATAATCACAAATGAATATTCGAAGTTACCGATTCGAATTGCAAAAACATTCATCCAATTTCACATGTTAAGTACTAATAATAAAATTAATTCATTTCTCATATATTAGTAATACACAAGAATAAATTTTGAAAACGTCAATTACGACTATCTGGTATTTGTAAAATGATTTAAATATCGAAATTAAAGTTATTCACTTCAAAATAAAATGGAAGTTTATGGATTTTCCTAAATATTATCTAATTTCATTACAACACCGAACGTCAACAGTCTTCCCTGATTGTTGATGTAACAGTTCCCTTTAATAATCTGTTGCAGGCCTTCACACAGGCCCGAGAGGCTAAGATTGCGAAGTATGAATCTATAGCGGCATCTTTGCGAGGAATTATGCTGAGGTGAAGATTGTCCCCTTCATCGTGGGTTCCCTTGGATCTTGGGACCCTGACAATGATTTCTTTCTGCAGCTGCTTCGTTCTCCTTCCTATGGCCGATTATTTCGAAGATTATGGGTCTGATGTCATAAGGTGGTCTCGTGACATCTACATGCAGCACATAACTGGTCAGAGACAGTATGAGTGATTTTTTTTTACTTTCAGATGTTCTCTTGATCAGGTGCATCGAAGGTTGCTTCCGTCTTCCTTCGTTTTGTTTTTGTACTTTTTATATTTTTGATTTTTGTATTTTTTAGGGATGGACGGGATTTTTAGGTTGGGACGGGACGGGATTTTTTTTTTCCCTCCCGAAAATATGGACGTGATCGGGACGGGATTGTCCTTTCTTCAGTAAATGGGAAATAGTTGTTCGGGTTTTGAAACTTGATATGGATGACAATAATAATAACAAACAAAAACATTTTTATGTCTGTCGCTAGTCGAAATCACGAAGGCCGTCGTCTGTTGTTTATTGGTTTCGCCGGTCGATCGCTTACGCTGTGACGAAAACACTTTGTTGTTGATGTAATATTGGGAGGTAGAAGGAAAATAAATAGTCCAGAGTATTTCTCAATGATTTATTGTAGTTTTCAGTTGCCAGGATTGTTTTAATCCCAGCATTATTAAGCCTTTTGTTGAATTTAAATAAATCGCGAAATCCCGTCCCGAAGAAATCCCGAAGTAAAGCAAATCCCGCCCGTTAAACGGGATTATAATTTTCCCGAAAATTTCCCGAAATATCGGGTCCCGTCCATCCTACCAACTTGCATGGAAGCATTTAAATTATATGATTGAAAATTACGAGAATATTCGCTGTTTTCAAACCAAACCATTTAAAAACACAGTTACTATCAAATTCAAGGAAAACTATAGGTTTCTTTTATCTAGTTTTAAGACATTCCGAGATTTACCTGCACTGTTTCTATATCACTGTAACCAATGAATGTCTACATCGCCATCCTCAGGTTATAAAATTTAAGAATTTTCACTTTTTTATATGTAAATTTGTTAACGCTTTTATTAACTCAATGTTGATTTTATAAGAAATCAAATGAAAATTTTATAAAGGCATTTTCTCTCTCCAGGTTATGCTAAAAGTTTACATTATCTCAGTAGGAATTTCTGTCACTGTTTCTGCTAAGTTTACAGTGAAACTTCTTGCTAAAAAATATTAAATAGCTTCATTAAAAATAATTGCTATAAAATTTAAACCTATGGAAGCTGCAGGTGAAAATTAGAGAAGCTGATTATTGTTTCTTTTTTTTTATACAAATTAAATTTAAGTTTTTTGCATTTTAAAAGTTTACTTTTGTTTATTTTTAATGTTTGTAGAATAAAAAATTTTATAGCAGAAACTAATTATTAAATAAGTTTTTTTTTTTTATCATCATCATCATTTTCCAAACACGAAATTAGGCCAGTGTTGACCCGTTTCGGTTCCAGCTACGTAACTTTCGTAACTTAAATAAACCCTTTTGTAGATCTTCAGAATTCGCAATTACTATTTCAGCAAATAGAACAGTCTAAAATCTTGTGTTGTTTGAAATTTGAATTTCAAATTTATAATCTTTATTCCAAAGGCGTATATCAATATATATATTGAAAAGAGTTGGTGATAAAGGGCAACCTTGACATACTCCTTGGTTTATGGTTCTATTGTATATACAGAACTAGCTTCATTGAGTTTGATGTTCATTGTGTTATTTGTATAAATTTTACAAATGTTTTGAAGAAGTATATTTGGTATATTTCCTTCTTGCAAGATTTCCATGAGTTTAGATCTTTTTATCATGTCAAAAACTTTGGTATAATTAATAAAAGCGAAATGTGCTTCTATGTAACATAATTTATCGTGATGAAATATCTCTTCACAGTAAGTCATATTAGTAAAATTTGTAGTATTAATTCTTTCTGTATTTTTTTTTCTTGTGATTTATTATTGATTTGTTGTGAAACCGTTGTAGATGTTACACAATGTGTAGACTCATTACCAGTACCTACAACACAGGTGCTTTTATGTCACCTAGTAGGACTGGTCTTGTGTATTAAAAAATCATTAATATTAAAAAAAAAAAAAAAAAAAGATTGAATTCTCGAAAAATTCGACAATTGCATTAAGGAAGCACCTTAATGCAATTGTCGAATTTTATTACCTTCATTTAATTCTCGAGCTCATATTTTTCTTTTTCTTTTAACGATCCTTAAAGCAGTAAACAGAACTATTTTTTTTTTATACGAGAGATAAAAAGAATTCGAAAAACTTTACTATCTCTTCTATCAACGATTAGTGCTCAACATGTGCTTTAACTTTTAAAATATACAATATGGTATATTGAATATTTGAAAAGCTATTTTTTCTTACAGTAATTTATTTTTAAGTTTTGTCTGATGAGATCTTTTCTTTAAGATTACAATCTGATCAACCAATGTTACTACACAATTTATAACTATGTGTTTCAAAATTCCTGGAGTTTATTTTATCTTATTACTAAGGAAACAGCAGGAGAATATAATTTCTAAAACTGGAATTGCTTCCTTGTAATGTGGTCCATCAGTACAACCTTAACGATGCTTCATTATTGTTTTTAATAAGCTTTTATTATCTTTAAGGGTTGATTCCGAAAGTTTATATATTATCGTAATTTAGTTTGAGGAAGTTTATCAGCTTCATGTTATTTTCGAACATATCCTTTTTTTTATTCTTTTACGATCCTTGAAGCACGAATAGAATTATTTTTTTTATATGGTATGACAGATTAAAAGAATTCCAAGCAAATTTACCATCTCTGGTATCAACGATTAGTGTTCAACATCTGCTTTAACTTTCAGTGTAACTAGTATAGAGAAAGAGCTGTGAAATTCGATTTAAAGAAGTATTTCAGGATTTTGTTGAATTCCAAGAAAAATTTTCACCAGTAACTTGAACTGACAGGAACATGGGTAAGCACTTTATTTGTATTTTCTATCATAGATATATTTATATTTTACACGTATTACTCCAATCTTATTTCAGTAATGAATGTTAATTACAAATTCGATCTTAGTAGTTGCTTTAATGGTTATTGAATGCAGTTTCTGCCAATCGGTAACAATTTACATATTTCAGAAATATCTTAATTTATAAATAAAAAAATATCAGCTGCTGCCGCTGTCCTATATTAAGCATTTACCTGCTTATTTATAAAGTTTAACATCACACATAGATTCTGTATTTCTAGAATATTCTAGAAAAATTCTGACTAAAGTTTAATATATATATTAAATTATACGATATTTATATTTAATTTTTACTTTTGAATCCTAATTACATTTTTAATTACTACTAAGTCACCTCCCGAGTATAGGTAGATCGATATAGACTCTTGAAGAAGAGATATGCTGAGATGGATGTTGATTAAGTATATTTCGATTCTATCATAGCTTGTATACGATATTCTTGGCGACGAATTGATTATGACTGTTCTTTCGAGTGAAGATAACTAAATTCTGATAACTTGTGACTCTAGACATTGCAACATACAGTTGTCCGTGAGTGAAGATATCGTTCTCCAAATAGATGACAACTTAATTTAGTCTGTCCTTGAGCTTTATAGATAGATATTGCATAAGAAGGTCTCATTGGAAATTGTCTTCTTGTGGAAGTAGATTATCGCTTGGTTGCATAGATATTTGCTCAAAATTTTTGCCTCTTCTTTCTCCTTCCTTCCTCTTTCTCTCATTGTCCATCTCGATACTATGTCTTACGGCTGCTTCTCTCACCGTAATCCATGAAGTTCCGGGAATCGCTTCTACTACATTTAGATTGATGTTATCTCTATGCTTTTCTTGTATTTCTCTGTTTTCTGCAGTCTCTTGCGTTGTCTCTTGATCGCCTTTTACGTTCGGCTTCATTTGTTCGATCCAGATCGGTCTGTTGTGATCTTTTCAAACGTTTCCTCTCAATACCTTTGACTCTTCTTTCTTCTGCCTTCCTCTTTCTCTCATTGTCCATTTCGATACTGTGTCTTATGGCTACTTCTTTCAACGCCATCCATTAAGTTCCGGGAATCAGTTCCATATTTAGTTTGATGTTATTCGATGAATTAGTTGAGCAAATTTATATATTACTAAAATCTTTAGTATTATTTTATTATTCTGTTTTATTCGTTTTTGCATGACCTCATCATTTGATAGCGCTCCGAGAGAATAAAACATTTGTGTCAAAACAAACAATTTTGAAGTTCAAGCATGCTCATTGTGAATCTGTCGACTTCCTCGCAACAATGAACCATCCCAACAATTGCGCCGTTTGCATTTGTCAACTTCCAAACAACAATTACCCAGGTACAGAACAATTCCATCGACAATTACCCCGGCACGCCCTTGTCCATTCTTGAACTGCAAATGGAACAATGGTAACAATGTTTTTGCAATTTTTGAACTGCTCTGGACAATCGGAAAAGAAAGTTTTTGTATAGTAAAATAGATTAAAACAAAATGCAATAAATATTTAAATAGCAGTTTAAAAATAGTCTTTGAATTTTAATTTTAAATCTTGGAATTTTAAATTAATGAAGTAAGTTTCACACTATCCATTTCTTTTGGGTTTTCTTTTTATATTTACTGATCAATTGTTATTGTAATTGAGATAGAATTACAAGTTGGCGACTGATTTAAAAAAAATCTTGAGAAAAGGGAATACTTTATAATTACATTTGAAAAGTTTAGATTTTTTTATTTATCAAATACTATAAAGTGAACAATTTTTGTTAATTTTATCTTGAAAACGGGCCTAAGGACTTTGATAAAATGAGGTAAATCTACCGTTTTCGGGTTCGAGAAAACGATTTAGCTAGGTGTCGACTTCGGGAAAATTCATTTAGGGTGTTAATAAATGATCCGGGACCTGGATACCAGGTTATTGTTTCCAGTGTTCTAATTTGTTTTCGTTTTATTTTATTCTTGATAAATTCGTATTCTTTGTGTTTTTACGTGTAATAAAGTAATATTTTATTTAAAGACTAGCTGTACCCGGCATGCGTTGCAATGCCACTCAAAGAAAGAAAGGGCTCGTGAGAAGGGGCCGTAAATATAAGGTCCCAGTGTCGATTGGGGGTGGGACACTTAGGCCCTTCTGTCGCCATCCCCACCCAAGTGTGGTGGACCTGTCCCCCATAGGAGAGCGAATTTTTCTCTTTTTTCCAATTGACTTAGGGGCCCCGAGAAGGGGCCCTAAATATAAGGTCCCGGTGTCGATCGGGGGTGGGACACTTAGGCCCTTGTGTCGCCATCCCCCCACCCAAGTGTGGTGTCCCTGCCCCCCATAGGAGAGCGAATTTTTCCTTATTTGCAATTGACTTGGGGGCCCGAGAAGGGGCCCTAAATATAAAGTCCTAAATCTGTTTGAAATAATTTTACATGCACTGTTCATATTATGCGTTAAATTAAAACAAAAGCTCATGGATCTGTTTAACTAACTTTACTAACATAAAACTTGAAATACAGGATCGATTTCGAATCCAAGAGGATCCATCATTTTATATTTTTCTGATTTTTGTTTGTTCAGTTTTTATTTTTACAGAGTATGATGTCAACGAAGGGATTCATCTTTGATTCGCAGTTTATTTCTGCCTGTAACCAACAGATGGAGCTTAAGGCGATCGTTCATTCCTGTTTACAACACCAGATGTCGCACACAAGACTATCCCGCAGTGATGATGAAGTTGAAGCGAATCCATCCTCTCATTGGACAATTTTACTAAGACTTTTGCAGTTTGGTTTAAAATCTCTCTTTTTGAATTATATATTCCCAGCGTGATGATGGATCCTCTTGGATTCGAAATCGATCCTGTATTTTAAATTTCATGTTAGTAAAGTTAGTTAAACAGATGCATGAGCTTTGTTTTAATTTAATGCATATTTTAATCTGTCACATTATAGGCAAAGACATATAATAAAAAAAACTTTCTATTCGAGCTTCAAGGATCGTAAAAGAATAAAAAAAAGATAAGTTCGAAAATAACATGAAGCTACTTCATAACTTCTGTAATATTTAAAAGTAATATTTTTACGTAGACATCCAGTCGACACACTCCATTCAATTTCTTCTCAAAAAACAATATTTCTTTTCCGAAAACAGGAAACTACATCAGGTTCTGAGGACAGGAAAAAACTTTCCTTCTTTCTCTCTAGAATTCATAAAAATACTGCCTAAGAAATACTAATTTATTACCTTTATTGCTCCGATTTAAGGATGCTCCTATTGTGTAATTTTTTCTATTAATTTCTCTTCATGTTTATTACGAATTCTAGAAAGGAAGAGGAAAAGTTTTTTCCTGTCCTCAGAATCTAATGAAGTTTCTGACCCTATTATAAGGAAGCAAAATACAGTCGGACCTCTATTTAACGAAGTCGCTAAATCCCGAAGAAAAGTTCGTTATATGGAAAATTCGTTAAATAGAGATTCACCTTTTAAAACTACAGTCGGACCTCTATTTAACGAACCTCTATTTTGCGAATTTGTCTATTTTGCGAACTTTTCTTTGGAACCAAGAACATTTTACTCATTTCTTAATAAAATAACCTCCAAATAACGAAATGCATTTTCTATTTAACGAACTTTTTTCGTGGAATCTTTTTTTTTTTATCCTTGAAATGTTTTTATTATTAATATTCCCTTAGAGGAAATGAAAGAAATGTGGATACAGCTGAGGTAAAAAGAAGAAATTAACGATTGTGTGCTGATTGATGATTATCTTTCACTTGATTTTGAACTTGAGACCCGGAAAAACTAATTGAAGAGGATATTTTGGACAGCATAAAAAATAAAAACAATACAACTATGAATTGCTATGAAGATGATGAAAATGGAAATGATCATAATGCAGAAATCAAGAAACCTTCGTATGATGAAATGCTAAAATCATTTGAAACAATCCGACGCGGATTACAATTTGAAGAAAATACTGAAGCGGTTTTTGGTGCATTACATAGATGCGAGACGTACTATAACCGAAAACACTTTTTCAAAAAAAAAAAAAACTCAAACAAAATTAACATACTTTATTAGTAAAATTTAAGTTGTAATGTTTGCTTTATGTCATTAACATTATTACGTTTTTAATAATATTTATTGTTATGTATTTTAAATCTTTTTTATGTGTTTAAAGTACAGTCGGACCTCTATTTAACGAAGTCGCTAAATCCCGAAAAAAGTTCGTTATATGGAAAATTCGTTAAATAGAGATTCACCTTTCATTATTCAATATTATTAAAAAAGTAATAATTTTAATGATATAAACATTACCATACATTACCACATGCATACTTAAATTTTACTAATAAGATCTGTTAATTTTGTCTGAGTTTTTTTTTTTTTTTTTTTTTATGAAAAAGTGCTTTTGCTTATAGTACATCTCGCATCTTTGCAATGCACCAGAAACCCCTTTAGTATTTTCTTCAAATTGTAATCCGTGTCGGATTGCTTCAAATGATTTTAGCATTTCATCATACGAAGCTTTTTTGATTTCTGCATCATGATCATTTCCATTTTCATCATCTTCATCTTCATCGCAATTCATAGTTGTATTGTTTTTATTTTTCACACTGTCCAAAATATCAGTTAGTGTTTCCGAGGTCTTAACTTCAAAATCAAGTGAAAGATAATCATCAATCAGCACATCATCGTTAATTTCTTCTTTTTATCTCAGCTGTATCCACATTTCTTTCATTTCCTCTAAGGGAATTTTAATAATAAAAACATTTCAAGGAGGAGAAAAAAATAGATACCACGAAAATGTTCGTTAAATAGAAAATGCACTTCGCTATTTGGAGGTTATTTTACGAAGAAATTAGCAAAATGTTCTTGGTTCCAAAGAAAAGTTCGCAAAATAGAGAAATTCACAAAATAGAGGTTCTTTAAATAGAGGTCCGACTGTCTCTTGCGTCTCACGTTTTTCGATATACTTTTTATACTTTTTATACTAATTACTTTATACTCTTTAGTCCGTTTTAAATACGTGGTACATTAAAAAAAAAAATAATTACTGTTTTCTGCTGTTTACTCTTATGTGAATGAAATTTTTCAATCGATTTAAACATTTAGCACGAATTTAAATTTTAAACACGATATGTTAAAAGAAAAAAAAAACCAAAAAAAAAAAACCGCTGTCTTGCAATTCACGGCAACTCAGCGCCATGTGGCCATTTGCAGAAACACACCAGATTAGCCATGCGGCAGCGACCTGTTATCCGAAGAATTAGGGTTTCCTAACGAGCAGACAGACAAGAAAGCGAGTAATATTGCATTGTCATCCATTTTTGAGCTACGTTTAAAGTTTCAAGTCGCTAGCTCATCTGGAAGTTAGTTTAAAATCAATTGCAAAATTTGTACCGAACAAACAGACAGAGAAGAAAGCGAGCTAATAAAAACGTGTTAAAATAAATTACTGTAAAAAAAAAAATCTAGCTTTTCAAATGTATTTATGAAGTAGTCATACTGTATATTTTAAAGTATTTCTATTCTCAACATTACATTAAATTAGTCTTAACTTTTAAGTAAATTGAATATTTTTTATCTTCCATATATTATAATAGTATATTAAACTTGAAGAAACACTTGAAGTTATAATTTTTATACTTTTTGTGCTGATTATTTTATACTTTTAGTCCGTCGTAAAATCGTTGTATATTAAAATAATATTTTTCTTTAAATAATTATTTAAAATTTTATCTGATGGGATTTTTTATCTAAGATTACAATCTGTAATGATTAACCAATGCTACTTGACAATTTATAACTATGTGTTTCGAAATTCCTGGAGTTTATTTTATCTTGTTACTTAGAAGACAGCAGGAGAATATAAAATTTTTAAAAATTGTAATATTTTTTGTAATATTACAAAATATATAACATTTTGCTTCCTTGTAATGTGGTCCATCAGTACAATCTTAATGATGCGTCATTTTTGTTCTTAATAAGCTTTTATTATCTTTAATGGCTGATCTGAAAGTTTATATATTATGGTAATTTAGTTTGAGGAAGTCTATTAGCTTCATGTTATTTTTACATAGACATGCAGTCGACACATTCCACTTAGTATCTTCTAAAAATACAATATTTCCTTTCCTTAAACAGGAAACTTCACTAGGTTCTGAGGACAGGAAAAGGAACTTTTCCTCTTCCTTTTTAGAATTCGTAATAAATATGAAGAGAAATTAATAAAAAAAAATACACAAGACAGTAACAGGTGTGTCCCTAAATCGGATAAAGGTAATAGATTAATATTTCTTAGGCAGTATTTTTATGAATTCCGGAGAGAAAGAGGAAAAGTTTTTCGTATCCTCAGAAATTTCCTGTTTCCTGAAAGGAAATATTGTATTTTGAGAAGATGTTTAATGGAGTGTGTCAACTGAATGTCTATGTAAAAATATTACTTTTATAAATTATAAGAGGTATGAAGTAGCGTCACGTTATTTTTTTTATTTTTTTACGATCCTTGTAGCTCGAATATTTTTTTTTTTATATGGTATGACAGATTAAAAGAATTCCCATGAAATTTATTGTCTCTAGTATCATCGATTAGTGTTCAACATCTGCTTTAACTTTCAGTGTAAATAGTGTTGAGAAAGACCTGTGAAATTCCATTGAAAGAAGTATTTCAGGATTTTGCTGAATCCCAAGAAAAAGTTTAATCAGTAATTGCCAATAAATGGGTAAGCATTTTATTTGTATTTTGAATTATAATACATTTATTCGTATTATTCCATCTTGCTTCACTAATATATAGTAAACATAAATTGGACTCACTGTTTTAATTGTTAGTGTGTCACAATCGTTAATACGTATACCGTATTTCAGAAATATCTCACGTATATAGATATATATCCACAAGATATTTCTGACATATCAACAAAAATAGCAGCTGCAGAATATGTCAGCTATTCCGTGCTTATAAGCATTTACGCGCTTATTTATAAGAATTTAATCTCACACTTACGTTGCCTAGTTTTAGAATATTCTAGAAAAATTCTGACTTTATGCTTATGCCTATGAGAGACTTAGATTTACTTCTTTTTTTATTTTTGAAATCCTGATAATATTTTTAATTAATTTTTTGATCGTTTATTTAAGCCTTAAATTTGACAATTTAGTTTTTTAGATCTGATCGTGATATTTTCTTTTTAAATAAATCGTACTAAAACAAATAATATTTACTACGATTGATTTACAATAAGTGTTTTCTACGATTTTTAATAATAATGGATTAGACTTAATATATTATCTTAAAATGTGGAAAAATACCAATATAAATACAAATTCAAAATTATTTATGTAATTTATCGTCAGTTTTAACCATAGCTTATAGAGGCCAGAACGTTTCAGCCTACCGTCAGGCTATTTACAACTGTGACAGTTTTGTTTGTTTGGCCGAAGTGTTTACCATCATTGGAAAGAAGTTTCATATGCATCCCAGAAGAATACATGAATAACGAAAACCCGGATCCGGACTAAGCGGTGTGACTGTAAGGCAAACTGTCTTGACAGGTCCGCATATCTCTGAAACATCTTTATTTAGCAACACGAAATTTAACATGAGTGTTCTTTGTCAAAATCATAAACATAAAGATATTGTTATGAGGTTTAAGAAAAAAGGGATTAAGGGGATTAGCTAGGCAGACGTTGTTTTAACACCCATTCCTTGAATTGAGGGCTCCTCTGATTGGCTCGATAAAACCTCATCTGATTGGATTGCATCTGATTGGCTCTCTCGCACAGATAGAACTGGTTGAAATTGGCGGCTAATTTGAGAATCCATCGTAATCTATATAATGGAGGAAGTTTGTTTTTTACGCTCCCTCTACACTTCTAGGCTCTGTGACCGAACTTTGCAAATTTATTCTTCAGAACCCTGCGGAAAGAACAGTTTACAATAAAACTTGGAAACATCTCCCCCTCCCTATGATTTAATCCCCTTGATAATTTTGTATAATTTTCAGTATTGGCGTATAAACTCACTTCTGTCTTTACAACGGAAGTGTTGGTATGTCACAGTGGTTAAATGCTGCCCTTTGGCGGTATGATTACCAGGTTCAAATCAGCTTTTTTTGTGTATGTATTTCATTTCTTTTTTTTTCCTGTTTTTTACTTTCTTCTTTATTTATGCTAATGAATTTTCTTTTTTTTTTTTAGAAATAAATAATATTCTTCTTAACTTTTTTTTTAATAAAATGTTCTTAATTTAAGAATAATGAGAACCCGGATCCTGGCTAAGCGATTTAAACAGGGGAGCATATCTCTGAAATCGCTTTAGTTGAAAAAACGAAATTTCACATGAGTGTTCTTTGTGAATATCGAAAAGATATGTTTTCGATGAATTTTTGATATTTGCGTCCTAAAGGTTGTAAACGGGAACTTTCTTGAAGATATGCATAATTATCCGAAATCGCTTTAGTTGGAAATACGAATTTTCGCATGAGTGTTCTTTGTCAAATTTTACAACATAAGAATTCGGAGAATTTTGATATTCTAAGGAGTGTATCTGGAGGGGAGAGGAGGGCCAGATTTTATTGAAGGGTACTTTACGGGATTTTCAGGTTTCATAGTAATATAACATTTATTTGTAATCGTCACGTGATTTTATATCAGCTAGAGAAGGTCTGAAATGATAGGTGTGGAGAAGGGCAGAAAGGATAAGAAGTCTTACATTCTCCGATTTCAATATTAATTTGATATCTAGGCTTTATCGAGTTACAAAATAGGAATATAACGTAATTTTTAACCACCATGTGACTTTTTTTTTTCAACTGGAAAAATTTCAAAGTGATCGCAGAATTACAGGACAACTCTTTTTCGTAACCTTCGCGAAGCACAGGTAATTTTTCCTACTGAAAGTAAAGGCACCAGTTGTGGATCGGCCTAAGCATAAACTTGGTTTTCACCGCGAGAAATAGCTAAATAATTTTCATTTTTGCATTTATTCCTTTATTAAGCTCATATAATTGACATTGTATTACCTCAGTTCGATAAAAAAATATGTACTGCATTTTCACAGTCTTCATTTGTATTGTGACGTTTGATCCACAATTGGACCCCACGAACCGTTGAATTTCCGCCAGAACAAAAGGCTGCAGAATTTCCCGCAAACATGGCCAGAGGCAGAAAACACTATGTTTTATTTTTCCCCGGTTATGTTAAACCTTGTACTATCATACATCCATTAATTCTAACGTATATCCATTCTAGAATTACTACAAATAACTTTCAGGCTAACTCACCTTAATTTTCTTTTGAAATTCCGACAAATTATTTAACAAATTCACAGAATGGCTCCACTTGAAACTCCAAACAAACTATAATACCAAAACGAAGCTCATGAAGGGATCGGGGCTCTATATATCTGAGCCATCTGTTGATAAGTGTGATAATTAAGACGGTAAACGACTTGATCCGCAGTTGGTTCCTGATCCACAACTGGTTCCCTTACCTTATATGGGTGAATCTATGGAAAACCTGTAATTCGTGACACAGAGCAATAAATTGAAAATGATTGAAAATATTTGTCATTTTTCAAAATAGTTTAGTATAATTTTTTTTTAAATTTTATGGAATTTCCAAAAAAAAAGTTGTCCACAGAAGGTGATTCGTCACTTCCGTGGACTGTCACAAGCTACAGTTGGATAGCTTCTAAAGATCCAAACTGCTTTATTTTTTAATATTTTTCAAAAAATATATATATTGTGAAATCAGAAAATGCATAAATTTAACATAATATTGAGTGAAATTTTTTTTCGAATTATCAGTAAAATTTTTTTGCAACCTCAAGTCTTGTCACAAGGTTTAGCCATCGCTTTTGTGGACATTCCTAAACTTTCTAAAAAATCCATCCGATGCGCTAGTTGTCTTCCATTTCACTTAAAAACAAAAGTTTACATGGCGTTTTCGGAGTGGGAAGTGATTTTATTCGTCTGAGTCGCACATTTGTCAGGAAAATATTACCTTTTTATTCATTTTTCGCCATTTGCACAGCTCATCCCATCACGTCTGTGGTCTTATTTAGAACCTAATTTTTCTATGGAAAAATGATTATTTCTAGGCATGATAATTGAAATATGGCAAACTTAATTTTCTGAATGACACGTGTTCCTAACCTCAAAATGAAGAGCAGATGGGTCAAGAAACATAAGTATTCGTCACTTCCGTGGACATTTGGGGTCCATGGAAGTGATGATCATCAACAATAGCGGCTACTATGTTTTTCACGAAGACATGTCTTTCACTTCCAGTCTTTGTTAAATAAGGATATTTATAATTATACAAATATATATAATATAATATACGATATATGTAATTCTAAATTTAAATTTTTATAGACGTTTCAGATTGACAGTCTGATTCATTTTTATTGTATATGATTTCTTCTTTTGATAAAAAGTTCTTTTTAGTTCATAAATTATAGTCTTCTATTTATTTATTTCATAGTTTTCCCATGTAAATCAACAAAAAAAAGTCACTTCTGTGAACATAGCCTACCATAATTTTTTTTTTTTTTTAAATAACCAAAATGCGTTGACCTGAACCACATATATCATGGATGTAAGAACGTCAAAAGCAATCATCTCAATTTTTTTGAAAAAGAAATCTTATAATTTAAAATCTCAAAATTTTTTTGACTGAAATTGCAGGTTTTCTGTAGATTCACCCATATATAAACCTCTGTTTTGTAATTAAAGTGCCAGATGTGTTAACTGTTTAACTGGTGTGTACTTCAGAAAGAACAATACAATATTGGTGCAGAAACCTACGTATTATGACGATGGCATCAGATCTGATCAAAATACCGCCCGTCCTTCTGTATTGAGAACTCATACACTTCTCCGGCGGTTTAATGGACCCTCTCACTTGGCTCTAGGACTTTTATTGCAACTTTCTAAGATTGGCTGATTAAGATCTCATGCGATTGGCTGTCCCGCACAGACGGACCTGGATAAAATTGGCGGCTAATTTATGAATCGTCATAATTGTAAATAAAGTGCCTTCCTTGAATTAGCCGTTTAAAATATTTCGATTGTTTCTCGTAAGTAAAGAAAACTTTTCCAACAAGCTATTAGACTTACGGTGATAAAAGAAAAGTGTCAAAATTTTCCAGTGTTCATTTCGAGTGCCAGGATGGGAAGCTGAAACCTCCAGAGATGCCCAAAGGACATCTAGGATATATGCTGGACTCAGCGATTGGATGCAGAGCAGGACGAGAAGCTTTTTCATGCTTGAATGCAGTGTATGCGTCAGTGAAAGAGAGCCTCATCGGTACCTCGCCAGGACCCTATAACGAAATAGATTTCGACTCAACTGGTTTTAGGATGAACTCCTTCAAGTTGAAGAACGAAAAATGTGCTTCGAAACTCTTCTATTTAGATCTTGGGATTCCAAGCTTCGATGCATGAAATTCTGAATGTAAGTAGCATCTGTTGTTTTGATTTTTATTCTAGAAACGCTAAGGACTGATATTCGTTCTCTCATCTGTTCGAACTGTTTACATCATCACAAAAGATTATTTAATCGTAATAGTTAACTTTAACGTTGCTTATTAGATTAAGTGTAATTTTTTTTTAAATCTTTGAAACACTGAGATAAATATTACTTGTTTAAAAATACACACTCTCATAGGGTCTGTGTTTGCATTTTTTATTACATAATTATTAGATTTAACTATTTATCCTTTCCCGAAAGTGTGGATGTGTGCTTCGATTGTACTCTGTGGGCCCAGCCTGTCGAAAGAATTGATATTCTTTTTTTGACTTATAATCTCAGTTCTCTTTGGTGTTAAATTTTGGTAGCAGAATAGAAAGATTGTTTGTTTATGCTTTATTAGATTAGAAAAGAAAGTTAAAGGAAAACCGTGACAATATTAATTTGATATCTAGGGGTTATCCAGTTATTAATTCGTATATAGCATTAATTCGTAACTATTAGATGATTTCTTCAGTAATTGGGAAAATTTAGAAGTGATCTCACAATTAAAATTTCGTCCTCATCCACATCAGGACAACTCTTTTGTATCCCTCACAAAGCACAGGTATTTTGCTAGTTAAAATATAAATTATAACAAAAGCTGCCGGGCGTTACAACTTAACATGGAGTTCTGCTCACTTGCGGCGCTGCAGCGACTGCTGCCCTCGGGCGACGGCCTTGAATGAGGCTCTTCTATTTTCAATTCAAAGTTCCGTTCATTGCTGGACGTTCATAGCTTTAACGGTTCCGTTCATTGCTGGCAGCAGATGAAGGCAGTGCAGTAGAAGAGCGGAGTCGAATAGGGAGCAATCAAAACTCCTACTGCAGTAGCAAATGATCATGAGTGGGGAGGTTTTATGAAAACAAATGCATAAATTCAGATAATTCATAGAATAGAATAGAAGAACTATTACATGATATGATATAATATATAAAAGTATGATACACTTCTGTAATAGTAGTTAATCGAAATCGTTAAATTATAACTTCTGCCGCCTGGGGCGATCTCATTAACCCACATTCTTTGCTAAAATTTTATATATGCTTCTTTTAGATATAAATCGGTCGATTTGAAGGATGTGGGCTATATCGCACGTGCAAATGACAAAACATTATTGCGATCAAATCAGAGGACGGAAGGGGTCGTCCATTAATTACGTGAGGTCAAAAGGGGGAGGGGGGGTCCGGCAAAATCTCACCAAATGTCACCAAGGAGGATGGGGGGGGGGTCAATGAAAATCTCACGTCAACTTTTTCATTCAGAGAATATATGTATTGTAACAGATTACAACATTTTATAATATTGACTTTTTCAAATTTTTTGATTTTTTGACTTTTTGAAATCTCACGTGAGGAGTGTAGTCCCAACACATCTCACCAAAACTCATCAAGGGGGGGGGGGGCAAATTTTTTAAAAACCACCTCACATAAATAATAGACGGCCCCTAAACTTGTAGTTAATTATCTGGGAGCTGAAATTGTGTTGTGCATTCTGAATATGCAGTCAAAAATCCCAAATTGGTGGAAGGGTACATAGGTGCCCTTCCTATTCTAAATATGCCGCTTCAAAAATTGTGGACATGTGTAAAGGCCGAAATTTTCTTATTTGCAAGTCCACTGTCAACCGGATAAAGGTACGATTCCATTGGCGCAGCTAGCGCGGGACTGTGCTGGCCTCAATAACAGCCGTCTCCACACTTTACAGCCCCCGGCCTTGAATTTAGAATAGGGATGGCAGGCTTTTGTGGTAAATGAGGATACTAAAGCCGTCCTTCTCTTAACCGCGAAGTGGAGACGCCGGGCGACTCGAAAAGGGTGTGAGAAATTGATTTTTTTTTAGTATTATAATAAAATAACACAATAAAACTTTCTATTTTTAAAAAAAATAATTTCAAGTTAAATCTGAGAAATAGAATCATACTGGAATATTCAAAGAAAACCTAAATACTTAAAAAGAACTGATAATGAAGATTACAAAATTATTTCATGGTAGCTTGGATTCAATATATTTTAAAATATTTGTTTTTTAGTGTGTGTTTAAAATTTTATAAATTTCATTAGAAATAAAGTTTTAATGTAATATTTTCAATTAAAATTAATTTTCCTTCCTTTCCTATGAAATATAATTTTTATTGGGAAGTCACATAAAGAAAGCAACATTTTGAAAAAAAATGTTACTTTTGTTAGGGCTGTTAGACATTGAGATTTGTGACCATTATGGATCTAGATATTTATGAACAGGTCAAAAATATTCGTTTATTCGTTCATTATTAACTGAATAGTAGCATACTCACGTCTAAATATCATAATTTATAGTTGAACATTCTTAATATTTTTTTTATTATTTTCCTCCAGTTATTTTGTTATTATGATTGACAGTAGCTATAGACATATGGTGTAGAAATTTCTGTTTTCCCATGTAAATTGTTCTTTAACAGGCTTTCCTTAACTGCATTTAAAGAGGACACGATTTACGACTCCAGCTGCTGTAACGAAATTGTCCTAGATACCTAGTAAATCTAAAATAACTTTAGTTACATGGGTTTTTTGGTTGAGGTATCACTTGCGGATTGCGCAAATGGGATCCATAGCCGTTTTTCTCACTCTAGGCTTAAATGGAAGGTAAAACTGGCTGCCTAATAAGGCAGAAAAGGCCGTCCGTGATAGCTAATAGTGCATAGTCTTGTGCATTTCTCCAGACCCACAACATTCCTTACGATTGTTCGAGAGTAAAATCGACTCTCAACAATCCACATTACTTTTGCCCATTGATCACTGGTCCAGCGCAGACGCCGCTTTGCTTCTGGGGTGAAAGAGTTCTTCATAACAACCCTCCCGATAATCCTATCAAATGAAGAGCACAATTCTCAGTAAGGACAAAGGTCCATTTGTCCCGTTTGAAAGCTTACGGGTCTTGCTGATCGTGGTGCGAGCGTTGTACCTTTTCGTATTTTGGAACATCATAATCTAAAGTTTCTGATCATGCGTCGTTCAAAACCATGTAACTATTTAAAATCTTGAGCATCTTGGCCAGCTGTGTTCTGTAATACTGCTGCCTTGGATGAATGTTATCGTCCTTTTGTAGCAGATCTCATATAGAACTTTGTGGGAGACTATTACCTTTTATCAAGTGAGTGTCCGAAAACTATTGGCAAGCAATTTATATTACAGGGAAACAGAGGTAGGGCCACAAAAAACGTTTCCAATAATTTCCTTAAATTTTTCATTTATGGTTTGCGCTTTAGCCCATTGCTATTCTTCTTCATTTTAAATTTTACGTTTTCATTAATTTCCATTAATATTTATGTATTATTGGTGAACATAATTAAAATATAGCCTGCATTGCATGATATAAATATGTTAAAGTATTTTAAGTATTTTCTATATTTCTATAATATCTAAGATTAATGGATTATATACTGATGGTCATTAAAAGCAGTGGGAAGGATTTATCCGATCGACCCGAAACTTAAATGATGCATAGATCTTGGAGCACCTGTAAATGATTAGCAGCAAATCATATATTCAAATAATGTGAATCTATAACGTCCCCTGGAAACACTAAGAAAGTAAAGAGATGAACAAAGACCTACTGCGCAATATTGGAATTGTGTTTGCTAGCCGTTCTAGTGCTAGTATTCCAGGTCGAAGATTACGGCACCCATACTAGCAGGTTTCCTGCTTTGATCGCGTGAGATTTGTGGCATACGAGTTTCGGATTTGCCTTCACGAAAATTGGTGCTCGTGTTGCCATTCGTCTCTCAATGCACGACGTCCTCAGCACCATTGCAGCCTCCTGTATACAGTCAAAGGTAGCCGAAGCAATGACCGACTTGCATCAAATCCCTGATGCCAGAGGTGCCCCCCCCCCCCTAGACCTTATGGCTCACCTCCCTCCACATTTTTTAAAATTTTTTTCAACCGCCCCCAACCCAAATTGAAATGACCGTACGAGCAGTTGCTGTGAAGCACATCGTAATTCTGAAGCTAGGGTTTGTGATGTGGCTGTACGATCCGTCGTAGATATGTGCTCACAAGATATGTGTCCTTTCATTCGGTGGTGTGGTATGTTCGTTGGGCTCCTTAACGTCGTTTGACGTTAAGGAGTTCGTTTCTCCGCAGCCCACCGTTTCCTCCACCCCCTGTGGCACATACGAACGCGACCGCAGGTAATACGCAACGTCCTACAATATACGGACGACCACCATGCTCAACTTCCGTGGCCTTAGACTTCACCTGAGACTTCACCAGATCTGTCTGCTATTGAAAACGTGTGATCCATGATCGCACAACGACTGGCACACCACAATCCACCCACGCCTACAACAGTTGAACTTCGGCACCTTATCGACACCACACTGACATACCCAAACGCACAACCGATGTCTCTTCCTCTCTAAGCAGAGGTGTGTAGCAGAAGATATTGCCGCCCATGGTGACTACACTAGATACTGATTTCTTCAGTTTCCCAAAATCCCAGCGAGCTGCAGTTGTAATCATTTCATCTTTATACTAAAAGTAAATTCTATCAAATAAATGTGTCTTTGATACCTCTTGTATTTCGTACTGTTGTAGTTTTAATGGCCAACATTGTATATATATATTTTTATCTTACCATATAAATTGCTGCGTATGTATTTTTAGATCCAGAGTCAAAAACAGCAGATTCTTGGATTCTATAATATACTTCTGTTAATAGTGTTGTTATTGTTGTTGTTGTTGTTATATTCCGTCAAGTCGAAGACGACTTCTGGTGACTCTATGGGACAAAGGCTCTCCAAGCAGTTCTATCAAGCACCCTTTCTTTCAACTCCTGAAGACACAGATCAGATGACTCCACTATATCATCCATCCATCTTCTTCTTGTTCCTTCAACTTTCGCCAGCATTACTGTCTTTGCCAAACCATTATTTGACCTCATAACGTGACCAAAGTACTTTAGTTTTTGTCTCATAATCCTAGCCTCGAGAGAGCAACCAGGCTGGATTTCCTCAATTACTGAGTGATTAGTTCTAAAAGCCGTCCATGGAATCCGAAGCACTCTTCTCCAGCACCATAGCTCAAATGCATCAATTCTTCTTCTCTCACTCTTTCTAAGGGTCCATCCCTCACATCCGTATATCACCACAGGGAACACCATTGTCTTCACGATTCGGATTTTCGTTACTGTTGAAATACCGCGATCTTTAATGACCCTTTCGAGGCCCATCATAGCTTGCTTTCCCAAAACACATCTTCGGTGAATTTCCTTCTCACATCTCCCATCATTGTCTATCCGGGATCCCAAGAAAATAGTCGAGTCCACCACTTCAATAGTTTCATGATCATTTAATTTGAATTCATTTGAGATTCCCGAAGTCATGATCTTTGTTCTCTTGAGATTTAAATATAGGCCAGCCAATTCACTTTCCTTTCTGACCTTTCTGACCTGTTAATAGTAGTTACTCAAAATCGTTTAAATTGTAAATTCTGCTACCTGAAGCGACCTCTTTTTTTGCTAAAATTTTGTATGTGCTTGTTTTAGATATAAATGAATAAAATTAGCCTTGTGGAGACATGCATTTTCAACTTTCATTTTTTTTGAACCACCCTAATGTTACATATTGTAAACTAAACTTCTTGTTCTCATATTTGTACACTACCTCCCAACAAGTAATTGGATACCCCTGCAAACGACAATATCGGCGGTTCTGAGACACCACACGGCAGCTGCCGTTAAATATCGTGTGGAAAACAACAACGCCAACAATCGCAAGCAAGATGCCACGCAGTTCGGAGCTCTCCGATTTCGAGAAAGGGATAATTGTCGGGTATCATAGAAATGGTCGATCCTACTGAACCAATTCGGATGATCATGCGCTTCCTACGTTGTGGCAGTTTTACGGGGTGGACGCATGTTACTTTCAGGATGACAATGCCACCTGTCATGTTGCGAGGTCAACCGTAGCTTGGTATGGTGGCAATGGGTTAATCGTCTGCGACTGGCCTGCGCAGAGCCGGGCCTTAATCCTATCGAGCACCTTTGGGACGAGTTGGAGCGTCGACTTAAGGGGTGCCCACTCCGTCCAAAATCGGTGAAGGAACTGATCTCGTTTCTCCAAGCCGACTGGAAGAAAATACCGCTCGCCGTCGTTCAACGACTGGTTGAGAGTATGCCCCGGAGGATTGCAGCTGTAATCACCGCTCGTGGAGGCTCAACCAACTATTGATGGTGAATAACCTTCGTTTTCCTGTCTATCACAGGTATTACTTGTTAGGATGTTGTGTATTTTATTTATGAAATAGTTGTAGGATTCTGAATTGAAAAAAGAAAGACGGAAAATCTTATCTGAAAATTCCCTTGATTGAAGTATATTTTATATATTTAATTGGTGCGAGGATGTGTTATTCTAGATATAATAAAGTTGAGTAGAAAATAGTTTTCTTTTAAAAAACTTGAAATATCTAAATAACTAAAGAAATTAAATTCAGGTCATTCGTCATTACAGTAAATACGCAAAATGAATAGAAGAATTATTACATTTCTGAACTTGAATATCGATACGTCGATTCGAGAAAACTTAATTACGAGATGTCTGTTATAAGGTGATCTCTCCTCCCATGTGATCAATACTGCTGAGCTCATATTCGAAATTTGTTTTCTTCTTATTGACAATTCGTATTGATAATTATGCAGTAGTTACTATGGCGACTGTTGCAACAAAATTCCTTATTGTAAGAAATCCCTGATGCTGCAGACGACGTCGAACCGTACGACCGGAGACTGTTTGCTGTGAAACAGGCCGTAATTCTGAAAGTAAGGTTGTGATGTTACTGTACGATCCGTCATAACCATGCGCACAAGATATCTCTCCTTTCATTCGGTGGTTTGATAGGGTCATTGGGGTCCTAAACGTCGGTAAGTTGTTTTCCCTCAACCCACCGTTTCCTCGACCGACTTTGGCACTTACGAACGCGAACACAAATAACGTGCAATGTTCTACACGAGATACTGATTTCTTTACTTTGCCCAAGCTTTCACCGAGCTGCACTTGTAAGCATTTCTTCCCTGTACCTTAAGTTATCTATAAAATATGGCTTTGATAGTTCTTGTCTTACGTAGTGTTGCACTTTCCATGGCTAGCAGATATATATATGTATATATATATCGATGCTTTTTTCCATGAGGAATAGAAAGAAATTTACGCTAAAAACAACTTACATAGCAAAGAAACGGCTTCGACTTCTGAAATGTATAACATTGAATGAACTGAATCTTTTAAGAAATGGGTAGTGAAGCGTAACTTAAGGAAAACACATATTTTTTTGTTTGGTCAAAATTCATTGCATTTTCAAATGGAAATTGGGATTGACAGTATTTAAAGTTTCCGCGATTGAGGCTTTATAAAAATTAAGAATCCCTAAGTTAAATTTGGGAAACTGTTTGCAAAGAAATTGGATGCCGCAGTTGAGGCTTTATAAGAGTTAGAAGTCAGTACAAGTTAAGTTTGGTAAGCTATTTGCAATTGGATGTACTTTTAAAGCTTCAATAAAATGTATAACAAACATCTGAAAAGGAAAAACAATGTTTGTTATACATTTTATTGAAGGTTTCCAAATGCATCCAATTGCAAATACAGTCCTAAATAACGTAATAGAGAACGAAACTACAAAAGGTAAAGCGATTGATATTTTCGTAACAAAATTGAAATAAATAGTCATCACTTATTAAGTCTTCTGTATCATAATTTATAGTTAAGGTTTGAATAATGTTTAGAAGAATGTTATTTAACATTCTTCTAAAATAAGGAAAAAGTAACAAAAATTGAAATGAAATAAATTAACAAATTCATTATGCAGGTCTGCTTTCGAAAACAAAGTAATGGAAAATAATTATTAATAATAACTAAAAAAAATTATCTGAAAAAGAAACAGTTGTCCATTTAGAAATACAATGAAATCTTTTTCTGCTCTAACATTGATATCTGAGCTGCTGTTTTCAATGATTATTATATTTCTTAGATAGAGTAATTTCTGTTAATCACTCTTATCTCCATTTATTAAAAGGATTTGTGAAATGGAACCTGCAATACCACCCCTTAGATACTATTTAGATTCAAAACGGGTTTTTCTGTAGGTTTGCTGTGATTTTAAAGATGTCAATATTTTGTATTTTTCAATTGATGATTTGATTGTTATCAATGTTGTTCTTATTGTGATTGTCTTATTTTCAGGAAAGTTAACGAATATTGAAGGAGTCGTTCTGGTGATCCGGTTGGATTAGCACTGAGCTGATTAAGGTAAATTTAAAGTTTATTTAAATAACTATCTCACAATTATTATTGAGCATCGGTTAGATTTACCGCTCAATGACAAGATTGGAGAGGATGAATAGAAACCCAAAACTATGAAACCCAAAACTATGAAACCCAAAACTATGAAACCCAAAACTGCTCCCGGCTGTGGGAACCGACAACAAAATCAGTAAAGAAAAGGAATTACCTGTGTTTTCCTGAATTTCCTTTTCTTTATATGCTTTTTGTTGAATCCCAGAGCCTAGTCGTGTTGTGGGTTACATAGCCTTTCATGCTCTCGGATTGTCATTGAGGGGTAAATTTATCTCATAATCCATGAAAATGGTGGATATAGCTATTGTAGACTCTCATCAATAATAATATTAGAAGCATGAATTGGTTTTTGTTTATTTAAGTGTGATGTTACTCTTTTTTCTTTTCCAAAAATTCCTCTGCACGTTAAACTTATTTTCTTATAATTAAATAAGTTGAATTTTAACATTGAATTTTCCTTTGATATTTAAGAGTATGTTGGATATTTATTCATTGTCTCCTCAACATTACATACCCCCTGAAAACAATATAAAAATTTGAAGAAATGGGGATACCGAAACCCCAACCATTCATTTTCTAAATGGCAATATAACTTAACAGATCATTTCAACTTGTCTGAAAGCAAACCACGTGATTTTCGGAAGTTTTTCAAAACGTAGAATAAAATTGTTAATGGTATCTAAGTGTATGTCATACTTTTGTATACATTATTATTCTAACTTTAAAGAAAAGAACTTTACAGATAATAAAAGAAAAAAACTTAGGAAAACAGATGCAAATATTTACAAAAAGAAGATAATGCAAGATGATTACATAGATTTTTTTTGAAAATCTAGAAATAAAATTACAACAACAATTAATTGGATCCAGAATTGACCACTAATACGTTGAATAATGAAAAATACATTTTCGCGAAAAGTTTTTCCGAACATATCAATTGTTCAACACCGTTTCTGAAATTAGTCTTTTTTATTTAGTATATCTATAAAATTTTGATTTACGAATATTTATGTTTTATCAGATCATACTGTATCTATAATACAAGTACTTTTACTACTACTACTAATACTAATAATTATAATCGGAAGCGTCGAACAGATGGCTGACGAGTGGTGAGCTGTTTAGGGAGACCGAAGAGTTTTTGATCGCGATACAGGACCAAGTCGTCCCCACACGCAATTACAAAAAACACATTCTACGCTCACACACATAACGACAAATGCCTGAAATGTGACACCACGCATGAGACGATCGACCACATAATATCAGGCTGTTCCCCTCTCTCCCAAATAGACTACCTCCACTGACAAAATCAGTTACGGGCGATCTTTCCTCAACAGCTAGCACACAAACACTTACTTATTAAGAACACTATTGCGTATTACAAGTACACACCACAAAGCGTATTAGAGTAATCCTCACAAAAACTGTACTGGGACCACCCCATTCGCACAGACAAAACTACACGTTACAACAGATATGGCATCCAACTTATTCGTAAGATCAAGCACAGACCTATCTCATTGATATTGCACTGCCTATTATCAAGAACATGCAGAAAACTGATGCAGACAAGATAAGTAAATACATCGACCTAGCACACGAGCTCCAGAAGCAGTGGAGGCAGGATCGAGTACATGTTGTACCCATCGTCCTGTCCGTCAGTGGTCTGGTGCCTCACACATTGCACCACAGCCTCAGCAGATTAGGATTACACAAAAACACTTATGCACAATTACCGAAGGCTGTGGTACTCAACACAACGCAGATAGTTAGAAAATTTATGAACACAACACACATCTCCAATCATCCTTGCACAGTTCTTTACACTTAGCATTATGTGCTGTGGTCCTCGACCCGCCATGTTGTCAATGCTGGGAAAAGCTTTAAACTTTTTTCATAATAATAATAAAAGAAGTTCCTATGGACCTTATCTCCTCTATCTATCTTGGGAACTATCCTAGCTATAGTGTACGGGCCCAACCATCATTGATGAGATCCTATTCTAATATTGAATATGCTGCAACGGGTGTGGCCAGCCCTCTGTAGAATCGGTAGCAGGTTTCTTTCCCGGGAGTTAAAGGCGGGCGGGCGTCGGGCTGACCACTCGACTTATACTAGTCCCGTTGGTCAAGAAACGTCGGGAGCCTTACCTCCCGCGAACCCTTGGACCTGCATGGCCTGTTTGGGGACAGCTTTAACTTTAACAGCAAGGGTGTGGCGCAGGATAAAGTCACCCGCGTTCGGGGGTTAGGTAGAGGCCTTAGTGCGAAAAATATACTGCAGTCTCCCGCAGGTGATGGTGGAGAAAGTGTACCTCATTCTGTAGTATGGCTATCATCCAGCCCGAATGGTCGGAAGTGTTTTGTCTGTGTCGGAGCAGGCGACCACCAAGACTGAAATCACGCCAGCCCATCCGATGGTCATCACAGATGAACCAGGATCTTATGCGCGACTTTTACTCTCTTACACAGTTAGGGACTCATCTCTAACTACAATTCAATTTTTGGAGTTGGACCCTTCGGACCTCATCAAATACAATTCAGTTTTTGGAGTTGGATCCTTTGGACCTCATCAAATACAATTCAGTTTTTGGAGTTGGATATCCCTTCGGGATACAGACAGCCACCACACCATGCATTCACCACACATTATCCATCCTTAGGTCTTAGTGAATAGCGGGTAGCGGATAGTGACGTTCCATAGTAGTAAACAATATTATTCCCCCATGCATACTTAGAGAAATCAGGGAAGAAGTTACTGAATCCATCCACAGGACACCCCGTTATAGACTATTTCTATGGGAAATAAGAAACAATCTCTACCCTCAGTACACATTCTCCAACAAAACAACTAATGACATATTACAAGCAGCACATGATAATTTCCCCACTGCACAAACCCGACACTCAGGCCATAACACCTAAAAAGTACACACATCAAACCAATTCTCCACAGTAATACACCATCTTAACACATACACTACCTCACAACATCTTGCCAATATCCAAAAATTAGAAGACATAAACATACCACTGTATCGCCCGTAACTGATCATGCACATGATCATTTCTGCACTGCTCTAGCACAATACACAGGCACAAACCCAACACTCAGGCCGCCACTCCCCAAAGTTAACACATCAAAACAACTCTCCACAATCATACGCCATCTCAACACACACTACCCGACAACACACCTTGATAATATCCAAACATTAGAAGACATACACACAACACTGTACTGCACGGCCTAGGGAACCATTCAAGCACTTGGAATCAAACAACACCACATACCTCCAACTGCACGGTCACAGGAATACATCCCCCCATGGACACGTTGTCTTGAGGGCTGCATCAGTGACCTTAGAGGAGACATATCCAGGATCATACAGTACTGTGCAGAAAATACAACAACGAAACTTATATCCCAGATCAGAAGGATATTCAAGCACATAAACAGTCGCCCTTCACACTCACTTAACACCCCAGGTTAAGGAACTGAAGCAAAAACTAGGGAACTTACAAAAAGAATCCAAAGATATAAATAGTGCACTCTTTGCAAACAACAGAACAACACTTTCCAATACAATGAGAAAAAGAATGATCCCTTACATCTCCCTCTACTTCACCCTTTACAAACCTTCACACCAACGAGGCATTACATGAATACTGGTCGTCTCTGTGGTCCAACCCCATCCCTAACAATAACAAAGTACCCTGGATCACAGAGAAACAACAATTCATTGAACACTTACCCTTCATGCCCTTCTATGATATTACTCTCGCAGACATATAGACAGCACTAAAACATGTACAGAATTGGAAAGCTCCTGGTGCAGACGGCGTCCAGAACTTCTGGATCAAGAGGTTCACGTCCCTGTATGGGAAGCTAGCTCTTACACTCACTGACATATTCGAACATCCAGGACAAATGCCTCTTTTCCTCATAAAGGGTGTTACATATCGTCAGAGCAAGAACACTGAAACAGCGCACCCTGCAAACTATCGTCCAATCACTTGCCTCCCCAAACTTTATAAACTCCTCACCTCCTGCCTTGCTCACAAAATTTACACACGCATCGAAACATATAGTATCCTTTCCGAACAGCAGAAGGGCTGTCACAGGAATTGCCAGGGTTGTTAGGAGGAACTCTTTATTGACTCGGTAATCCTGCGGCAGGCGCGGCAGGCGCGCGCGAAGAATAGGATAGTGAACATCGACTATAAAAAGGCATTTGACCTAGTCGCTCAGTCCTGGCTCCTATATACTCTTCATCTCTACAAAATACACTCCAATATCACGATATTTCTGGATGCCGTGATGAACAGTTGGAACACAAAATTACACCTATGCATCTCCAACACCTCCATCACCTTCATCACTACAGTCCCCAATCCCATAAGAAGAGATATTTTCCAGGGAGCCTCCTTGAGTCGTCTTTGGTTCTGCCTCGCCTTGAATCCATTAAGCCACATGCTAGACAACACAAAACACGTTACAGGCTTACCTCAGGCACTCTGACACTATACAAAATCACACACTTACCTTACATGAATGACATTAAACTCTATGCCACAAACAACGCACAACTTTCTAATTTACACAAGTCACCACACAGTTCACTAAAGACATTGGGATGGATTTGGAATCGACAAATGCCGCAAGCTACACATAACACGCAGGAAGACTACTAATTTGGAAGGTTTTGAACTGGACCATGGGTTGGCCATCCAATCCATGGAAGAGGGAGAGACCTTCAAGTACTTGACTTCCAGCAAGCGCGCATCATTGACAATGCAAACATCAAAAACGCACTCAAGAACATATGAGGGGGCTAGAATCAAAGGCAGCTAAATCCATTTTTTGAAATTTTACAAATTTTTTTTTATTTATGGTGGTAACATTGTATGAAGAAAGCTTCAAAATACTTAGAGTAGGAATTAGAACTCAATGGATAGCACACTGAACGTCTACAATGACAGGTTATTCTTTTATTGAATAATTAAAATGGATTTAGCTGCCTTTGATTCTAGCCTCCTCATTACCATGGTCGTATTCAGATCATCCTCAAAGCACAACTGAACTCCCGAAATACAATTAAAGTCATCAACACTTGCCGTCTATACACTTACATATTCCTTCGGCATAATTCCATGGACAAACACTGAGCTCGAAATACTATCGCACAACACGCACTACATTCACGAAACACAAAATGCACCATCCCGTCACGGAAGTCCGCCACGGAAAGGATGACTCTTTCCCGCAAGAAGGGAGGCCGAGCTCACCACCTCCGACAACCACACTCAGCAGCTACGTGAATCATGGGCTTATGAGGAACTCCATGGCAGACATCGCTGCCAACTCAGCCAGCCTGAAGTTGAAAAGGAATCCGATGGCGACCATTTTTATCCGATGGCGACCTCGGTTGACTACAATTGAAACTGCAACGCAGGGCCATTGCCAGAATGCAGGGCACCCTATTGGATCAACCGGTGGTGGTGAAAAGGCTTATGCTAAGTCTATACCGTGATCAAAATCGACCAAATAAGCGTGAATCAACTCTGAGTAAACATGGCCAGCACTCTGTAGCAATAAACAATAAGCAGATTGACAACAAAATTTGTATACAGATTATTCAAAGGATGAGGAAAGCGATTATGCAAAAAAAAAAAAGTTCCAAAAACTATCCCTTGGGGAAATTACAGCAAAATAACGATAAGAAAAACCGGTTATTATCTATGAAGTTAAGCCGCAGACCAGTATCTGCACAAGATGTGGAGGAACATGGTACATCGATTGGAGAAAACTTAATTATGAGATGTCTGATATTCATCATCTTCTCACATGGCGATCAATACTTGTACACGAAAACTACAATGTCCGGCCAATGTATTAGATACAGCTTTCTAGAAGCGTGCTGGGCCTCCTTAGCTCTCAAAATGGCCCGAATTCGTTGAGCATGGGTACCAGAAGATGCTGACTAAGTTGTTGAGATATTGTGTATCATGTATAGATGAGTGTTCCTGAAGATTTAATGGAAGTGTAGGCCTGGAGTGAAAAGCCCGTTCCAGCTCATCCCACAAATTTTTAATCGGGCTGAAATCCGAGAACTGAGCGGGCCATTGAAGTAAGGAAAAGTCATCGTCATATTACCGAAACCATCCCCTAGTGATGCGGGCTTTGTGCACCGGCGCATTATCCTGCTGGAAGTTGCATCTGCATGAGGTTGAACTGTTAACCTGTACAGTTGCACTTGGTCAGCTACGATGTTTAGGTACTCTTTAGAGGCTGACTAAGTTGATAGATATTGTGTACCATGTATATATACTTCTTGGACGTACCTCCAGAGGTATCATTGGACCCAACATGTGCCAGTAAAACATCACCCACACCATGATACTGCCACCGATGGCTTCAAGAGTTGTTGTGAGATACGACGTGTCCAGACATTCTTGCCAACAGCAATGGTATAGGCTATCTAATAAAGTGGCCGGACAGTGCATAACTATAAATAATTATCAGATCATCAACAGCAAGCAAAGTCCTAGAAAACTTATTATAAGTAAAAGAAATGATAATAAATGACAAAAAATTGATAACTCTCATAAATGGCACTTCCTAATATAATAAAATTTTAATGTGCGTACAATAATTATATAACGAATAAGAAGGCAGAATGACAATGACTGGGCTGCTTATGGTAATTTCGCCCTTTTTTATGTTTTTTGTGTGAAAGGCCATTTTTGTGTTTACTTTTCTCATTTATATTATGATCTTATTTATATTTACTTTGGTCTCACTGAGTTATAGACTCTGGATGAATCCAACTGAGGACTGGTAATTTAACCGAGTAACTGACAAGTAAAACTTCTCTCCTTTGATACCGGTTTTCCGGAAACCCATTTATTTTCTGAAAGCTTATGTCACAAGTACAAAAACTGTGAAATCTTAGGGGCAGAGGGACAAGCGTTTAGGAGCTACAGGACCCGCAAAGTATCAATAAAGTGTTGGAAACATGACACCAAAAGTCGCTAAAATGCTCGTTTCACGTATTTGTATCAACTAATAATATGGTAAGAAGGTGGAGATCTCAAGATAAAGGAAGAAACAACTCGTTGAAAAGAAACAATGTAGGTTCGGATCTTGAAAATGTGACTTGTTATTGACTTCAAACAAGATCTATTACAAGAGACAATCAATGTGCAATTCATCACATAAACAGTGAGACGGGCAAAAAGACAGTTCACAATGGGCACATTTTACAAAGCGATATACTCACACTTTGCACACTCATCATTTGTCAATGAATCGAAGCAGTAATCAATTGGCGCAATCCACACTCCAGGTTCGTCGTCCAACTATCCGCCCTTATAAAAAGCATACTTAATCAACGGGAATATGTCCATCTATACACACTTTACTGATACTTTGTGGGTCCTACAGCTCCTAAACGCTTGTCCCTTTACCCCTAAGATTTCACAATTTTTCTACTTGTGACATGAGCTTTCAGAAAATATATGGGTTTCCGGAAAACCGGTATCAAAGGAGAGAAGGTTTACTTGTGAGTATTAACACTCCGTCGGGCGCAACCAATCTGCTAGGCACACCTCGAACTCTTTTGTTTGCCTCTCCCCCGCTAAATTTTTTCGCGGGTTCTCCATCCTAGTAGCTTCCGCTTTTCCAGTGCTAATAACAATGGCAAGGTCAGTTAGTGATTTTCGTTCTTCATTTTGGGTTGACAGACGATACGATCTCATAGGCTCATTGCGCCCGATTACGGTTTCAACCATAAATAAAGAAAAAAATCCGTAACTGACCTTACCATTGTTAGTGGTACAAGAAAAGAGGAAGCTACTAGGACGCAGAAGCTGGACGACGTTTAGAGAGGCCGGGGCAACCGAAATGTGCCTAGCAGATCAGTTGCGCCCGACGGAGTTTTTTCAATTTCCAATTTTCATTAACTATTCCAAATTCTATCGATAACGGCAACAGCCGTTTTACAACGTGTTGGTGTTTGATATTAAGAGTTAATAATTGTTTTTGGTAAGAAAGAAAGTTTATATATGTAGAAAAGAATAGTAAATCAAGCAGTGCCACCAAGGCTCAATGTGCCCGACCGTGTTCCGAACCATATTGCGTCCGACGGAGTGTTAAGTATCGGAGTAACTGACTAACTCAGGACGCATTACTGAGGACCCAGAAATAGTCTTGTCGTGGGTTCCCGGTGTCCTAAATATCAAATGCAGCTCAGTGATTGTTATTTGTTGTGTGTTTTTATGCCAAACATTTCCTACAATTTCTCTGCCAAACCCATTAATCTCTTTTAGTTTTTGAAATAATTTACTTCATTCAATCACTAAGCTTATCTTTTCTTTTCAAATCGAAACTGCAGTGAAACTAATTGACCATACGTAAATGATGAATAAAAAAAAGAAAACAATTTAGATACAAATGTATAGTCTTTAAAGGCTTTACAGTCCTATTCGTAATTGAAATTGCCCACGGAAATAACTAACCTTAAAGGAATACTTTTTATAAAAAATTGAGAAAATAGACATTTTTAAACAATTTTCTAAGCTGATATAGAATTTTATAACTTCATGTAAGTTCTAGGTTTTTTTTTTGTAGATAGTGATATGTATATGAGAGTTTTAACTCTAAGTAAATATATATCTTAAAAGTTCCATAGAATTTGAAAAAATGAAAGAGACTATAACAGAACGTGCTTTTATCACTTCCCTGTAATGCGCAAAAGCCTTTACAGAGTTATTCAGACATCACAAATGTCGTCTACATTGAGGTCTGTTAGGAAACCCAGTACAACATTTATCTACAGCAAGGCCGCCACTGAGATTGGATACGCTCCAGTTTTTCAATTTCACCATTTAGAAGAAAGAAACCATTGCAATTGTTTTGCAATTGAGCACGTAAGAAAGTAGTGACTGTGTGGAATCCTAATGGATTCGCAACGTATGGATTCGTGTGTAAGACAAACGTTGAAGCTGTACAATGAATATATAGTTCTGAAAAAGCATCGAAGCAGACACAGAAAAACTGATAGGAACAATGAAGAAAAATTCAAAAGGGACTTGCAGAAGTTGTTCGACATAATCACAAAGGATGCATTGATTGTAATGAAGAATCATGAAGACAGTAAATTTCTTAGAAAACAAAGCGAAGATGTGTTTTCTTGCATTATGGGTGAAGTGGACTTTGAATATGTTAGAAATGAATAAAGATTGTCAAATGTAGCAAGAAACGAAGCTGCGAAGATGGAGAAGCAAGAGACTGGATTGGAGGGACCACTTCTTTTTCATTGAGATGCAAACTTGATGAAATTTTAGGTTTCTCCCTTGATCTTTCAAAGATCAACAGCCGAGAGACAATTATTAATAATTACTTACTTTGTGTTTATTGTTCCTAGATGGAGGTACAGGCAGTGAGTCATTTCAGCCTTCTCATCAAACTCGATTTGGCTGGGTTTGTTTGGTATATGTAAAAGATTGGAATGAAGCTTCTTTGTATATCGCGATCTCTATAGTAAAATTGAACGACAATTCTCAGCGTTAATCCAAGCCAGTCATTGTTACTTTCAATGAAACAGCCATTTTCGGTTCCTTTACGAACATCTAATGGCTCTGGCCTTTTTAGACGACAGAGTAATGGACGAAACTAAATTAAGAATGGTCCAGAATCTACCGCTTCCAGGCTATCCAAGATTCCATGAAATCACCACTAAAGCAAAAAAGTTACATCTGGAAAATTTTGTGACGGAAAGAACAAGCAAAGTAGATAGAGCAAGCGATGCTCGATGGAAGAATAGCAAAATCGCAATCTTTTCTTGAGAAACCAGAAGATTGGATTAACAACCCCGTATTTCAAGAGCTGAAGCAGAGGTCTCTTGAAATGAAAGTTGTGAATGATGCCGCTGAACGTGAGATTGATTAATATAATTTAATATATTAATGCTGTGACACAGGATGAAAAACAGAAACAGTTTCTATTGTGACTGATAGCAAATCGTCCTAAGATATTTCCTGTTCCAACCAAAAGGGCATTATTATGACAGACAGTAGCGTAGGAAGGTTTTCTTTTACCAGGTAAATTGTTCTGTTCGTATTTTTAGATCTAGAGTCAATTACAGAAGACTCTTGGAGAAAGATAATTCGATATGATATACTTCTGTACTTGTTTTAGATATAAATGAATAAATATCCTTTCATTCGATGGTGTGAGTGGTCATTGGGCTGCTTAACATGGTTGATTTCTAGTGGAGATATGCATTTCCAACTTTCATTTTTTTTTGGACCACCCATAATATTATATACTGTTAACCAAATTTCATGTTATGATATTCCTATTTTGTTTAAGAAATTGTTGTACTAATATGGCTTGAAAAAAGAAAGCCGGAAATCCTTTCTGAAAATTCACTAGCATTAAATATATTATATATATTTAATTGTTGCGAGGATGTGTTATTTTAGACTTATTGAAGTTGATAGAAAATTGTTTTCTTTTAAACAACATGAAATATCTGAATAACTAAAGAAATTAAATTCAGGTTATTCGTCGTTACATCAAAACAACAAAAACAGGTCCATGAAGATAATAAATCAATTATTTGTGAATTATGATAATTTGATTGAAAATTTCAGACGCCCTGAAATATGGCTCCAAATTTACAGGACTTTATTCCCTCATTTTATCTTCAAAAAAGGAAGAAGCTAGAAAATTTATGCAATTGAAAATAAACTATTCAATCTTGATGAAAATTTCGTTTAATAAATGGAAGAATTAATAGTCAAATTTAAAGTGCGTTGATGACATATTATAATTAAAAAGCATAAAAACGCACACAATTAAAGATTCACTGAGCTATTTTTGAGTTTTTCACACCGAGAACCCAAGACAGACTGTTTCGAGTTTCCAAACAGTCTGTCTTGGGTTCCTGGTAGGAAAAATCCAAAAATAACTTAGTGAACCTTTAATGGGTGCGTGTTTTTATGCTTTTTTCTCGATAAATGAAAGTACTTTTACACATTAAAAATTAGAAGTTATTGTTTGTTTTGATACAAATAATAATCCATGGTTTAAGGGAAAGAAATAGCTGACATTTTAGAATATAATGATCCCAGAAGATCTATTTAATGATCATATCGATAATGAAGATAAAAGAAATTTAAGCTTATTATCAAAGTAAAGTGTTTCAATCTCCTTCTGGAATTTAAATCCACAGACAGTATTTATTAATGAATATTTGCTGTTGGCTCTACTTGAATCGTATGTTATTTACTGCTCGATATTTGGCACCACATAATATGGTTAGCACTGTTATTTCACAGAATACGTGATAGATGGCGCATGCGACTTTCTTTTTGTGCTTTTATCATTTTTCTTTAAAGCGCAAAAGCAAGCACAGAGTTATTAAGCCATCACAAGCAAAATGTCGTCTACATTGAGATCTGCTATGAAATCCGATACAACATTTATCTACAGCAAGGCTACCAAGTAGATTGGATGCACTCCAGCTTGCTCAATTTCACCATTTAGAAGAAAGAAAACCATTGCAATTATTTTGTAATTTAGCATGTGAGAAAGTAGTGGCTGTGTGGAATCCTAATGGATTCACAACGTATGGATTCGTGTGTAAGAAAACTGTAGAAGCTTTACAATTAATATATCCATTCATCCATAGTTTTCTGTCCGAAGACAGACACCCTAAGGTTACATATTGTAAAAGAAATTTCTTGTTTTAATATCCTATTTTATTTACGAAATCGTTTTACGATTATGGATTGCAAAAGAAAAGATGGAAAATTCTTCTGAAAATTCGCTAACATTAAATATATTTAATATATTTAATTGGTGCGAGATATGCTATTTTAGATACATTAAAGTCGAGCAGAAAATTGTTTTAATTTAAAAAACATAAAGTATCTGAATAACTAAAGAAATTAAATTCAGGTGATTCGTCATTACGTCATTACATTAAATATGGAAAATGAATAGAAGATTATTACATTTCTGAACTCCAATCCACAGGTCGATTCAAGAAAACTTAATTACGAGATGTTTGTTATTCAACATCTTCTCCCAGGATCAATAAGTGCAATCGAAACTGTGTGCATCACTAGAAATCGTAAACAACATAAAATACAGAAAGCAATTTTCCAGACAAATTCATTATAAGGATTATAATTAAAAGAAATGATAAATAAATGTCCAAAAAGTTAATTCACATTTTTGCGAGTTATATTTGCTATCCTAAGATTTCTCTGCCAAACACATTTCTTTTATAATTTTTGAAATCATTTACAAAATTTAATCATCTCTTCTATTCATCTTGAAAATATTAAAATTTCAATTCTAGTCATTAAGCAAATAAAATTTTTATAAAAACATATTAAAAAAATTGTAATGATGACTTAAACCTGTGATAAATATATATATATTAAATAGTAAAATATTGACACACATGTATGAAACAAGAATCTACAGTACAAAAAATTGAAAAAATATAACTTTTTACTGTTACATTCTTACTGTTGCTGTAACCTTTGAATTTAAGGTTGATGTTATTTACGACTCCAGCAGCTGTAACGAAATTGTGCTGGGCTACTA
>JAFIDM010058807.1:264648-297320 GCA_023159025.1 Thereuonema tuberculata | reverse complement strand
TAGTAGCCCAGCACAATTTCGTTACAGCTGCTGGAGTCGTAAATAACGTTAACCTTAAATTCAAAGGTTACAGCAACAGTAAGAATGTAACAGTAAAAAGTTACATTTTTTCAAATTTTTTTACTGTACATTCTTGTTTCATACATGTGTGTCAATATTATACTATTTAATATATATATTTATCACAGGTTAAATCATCATTACAATTTTTTAAAATATATTTTTATTAAAATTTTATTTGCTTAATGACTAGAATTGAAATTTTAATATTTTCAAGATGAATAGAAGAGATGATTAAATTTTGTAATTGATTTCAAAAATTATAAAAGAAATGTGTTTGGCACAGAAATCTTAGCATAGCAAATACAACACCTGCCAAAATGTAAGTTAACTTTTTGAACATTTATTTATCATTTCGTTTAATTATAATCCTTATAATGAAGTTGTCTGGAAAATTGCTTTCTGTATTTTATGTTGTTTACGTTTTCTAATGATGCACACAGTTTCGATTGCACTTATTGATCCTCGGAGAAGATGTTGAATAAAAAACATCTCGTAATTAAGTTTTCTTGAATCGACCTATGGATTGGAGTTCAGAAATGTAATAATCTTCTATTCATTTTACATAATAAACGTAATGACGAATCATCTGAATTTAATTTCTTCAGTTATTCAGATTGTTATAACGATGAGGCAAGCCTGATATCAAACATACAGACATACAACAGAATGAATGGAATAATTAGAAGAAGATTTGGAAAACAAATGACGAAAGAAACACTACTAAGATTACATAATATTACAGCCAAAGCAGCAATTAAATACGGGAGTGAAACCTGGATACTAAAACAAAGAAACAAACAAAGATTGGAAACTGCACAAATGAAATTTCTGAGACCTTTATTAGGATTTACACGTCTCGACAAAAAGAAAAGTTATGATATTCGAGCCCAACTGAAAACTCCAAGTTTAATTCAAGAAATTCAAAATTACCAAAAAAATTGGCTTAACCATGTAAAAAGGCTATCTAACGACAAGATTCCAAATTTGATTTTGAAATATCAGCCCAAAGGAAAAAGAGACAGAGGACGACCAAAACTACGATGGAAAGACCAAAATCATCTTCAGAGCTAGGAACAGACAATCATTGTCTATATCTAAGATGTTCAAGACAAGACAAGACAAGTTATTCAGATACTTTATGTTTTTTAAAATAAAACAATTTTCTGCTCGACTTTAATGTATTTAATATAGCATATCCTCGCATCAATTAAATATATTTAATGTTAGCGAATTTTCAGAAGGATTTTTCATCTTTTCTTTTTCAATCCATAATCGTAAAATGATTTCGTAAATAAAATAGCATATTAAAACAAGAAATTTCTTTAACAATATGTAACCTTAGGGTGGTCCAAAAGAAATTATAGTTGGAAATGTATATCTCCAAAAGAAGATATACAGCCCAATGTCGCCATCACACCATCGAAAGAAAGAACCGATATGTTGTTCGCATCGCTTTGACAGATCGCGCAGCCACATCACAAACCCAGCCACATCACATATACACATTATGTATATCTTCACAAGGCTGATTTTATTCATTTATATGTAAAACTAGCACATACAAAATTTTACCAAAAAATATTAATATTTAGGTTGGCTTAGGTGGCAGAATTTACAATTTAAACGATTTTTAGTAACTACTATGACAGAAGTATATCATATCGAATTATTTTTCTCCAGGTGTCTGCATTTATTGACTCTGGATCTAAACAATTTACATAGTCAAACAGAAACATCCAAACATTATTCCTAGGCTACTATCTATCATAATAACACCCTCTAGATTGGAACAGGATACCTCTTACGATGATTTGCTACCAGTCGCAATAGGAACTGTTTCTGCTCTTCACCCTTTGTTAAAGTATTAATATTAATATACAGGGTCCGCCAGAAAAATGTATACACACTTTAAAGAACAAAAACTATTTATTATGTGTTTGTTTTACATGTAAATACTGATCACAAGTGTAGGACTGCCTTCAGTTAAGCTTCCGATTCCAAAGCGAGGCTCAGGTGCCGACGGTCGCAGTTTTTTGAGCTCCGCTAATGTTTAGCAAGGCAATTGATTGTAATTCTGTGTAGGTGTGCTCAAAGTGTGAAAATTATTTGTACAAAGTTCTGTGGAAGTTCAATACGTTATAAAGGATAAGTAAAGAAGAAAATTACTTATAAGATATTCGAAGAATAAAATCATGTGAGACGCAGTCCAAGTAGAAGCGACTAGGAAGGTGGATCAACTTGTGTGGCCTGTAAGTACTCTAATTACATATAAATAGGGATACAAACTGAAAACAATAATTAATTGAACTGAACTGAACTTTTGAATTTATTTGATTAAATAAGCCAGTGAAAATATTAAGGCCGTCTTAAGTAATTTAAAGATGGACGAGTTATTAGCAGAAGACCTCGTGCAGGTAGTTTGGGTAGTTTAAATTCCTCTAAATCTTGCATTAAAGATAGCAATGATTCAAGAAGCCAGCTGGATATATTTGCTACTAGAAGTAATATAAGTAGATCTCCGCCGGAGAAAAGACCAAAAAGAAATACTGAAGCGGAGAGTCAATTATCAGCGTTAGAGTCAGAAGAGGCCATTAACAAGGTAGCAAGGGAAAGGGAAGAAAATAAGATGAGTGCTAATTTCCAAGAAAATATATTAAAAGTTCTTCAAGAATTGAAGAAAGATATAGATGTAGTCAAAGAGTTGAAGAAAGATATAGAAGCAGTCAAAGAAGAAACAAAGCTAATTAAAATAATAAAAGAAGAAAATGAACTCTTTAGAAATAAAATGATATATCTCGAGCAACAGATAAAGTCACTTAAGGAGGAAGAAACGAAGAAGGCGATAGAAAAAGAGAAATTGGAAAGAGAAATTAAAGATTTAAAAGAAAAGGTGATAGAAATGAAAAATAGGGGAAGAAGAAACAACATAGTCTTCTATGAAATAAAGGAAGAAAATGAGGAAACATGGGAACAAACGGAAGAAAAAATAAAAGAAATATGTAGAAAGCCACTAGGAGTGAAGGTCCAATCCATCAAAAGAGCACATCGATTAGGAAAAAGAAATACAAAGGACACTTTTAAGGTACGACCGATTATTGTAAGGTTCTATGACTGAAAGGAAAAAGAAAAAATTATAAGAAATAGATCTAATCTTAAAGGTACAAAGATCTATTTGGATGAAGACTTTTCAGCAGAGACTAGAGCAATAAGGAAAAAGTTAATAGAAATTATGTTACAAGAAAGGAGAAAAGGAAACTCACCGAAAATTATTTTTAATAAGCTAAAGGTAAATGATAAAATATGGTCGTATGAAGAATGGTTGAGAAAAGCTAAATCAGAAGAAAGGGGGAGAGTAAATGAAACAGTTGTAAAGAACTGTGAAGGAAAAGACTCAAAAAACGAGAAATCATAATTAACCAAGGGGAAGAAAGCTTAGAAGGTTATCAACAGAGGTTGCAAAAATCTGAAAAATTGTCATGTTATAATAGTAAAGGGGAAGAAAGTAATTTACAACCAATGAATGGAAAAAAGAAAAAGAATTCGAATAAGGAAAAAGTTAAAAATAACGATCCAAGGATAGTAGCCTGGAATGTGAATGGTTTAATGAATAAGGATAATAGTGATTTAAACTACGTCCTACTGAACTCAGGCCTCCCCAAAGGTGGTCGCAGGGGTGTAGGATGCTTAATATCTAATCACACATTCCAAAGCGTCACAGAATGGGTTCCAGTAGATGAAAGAATCATGAAAATACGACTGCACATTGGTGAAAACAGCACCTTACTATTGTAAACATCTATGCGCCGACAAACATAAAAGATCATCATCAGGATACTGAACAGTTTTATGACAAATTACAAGAAACATTGAATAGTACTCATAGAAACGATGCCATTGTAGTTGTTGGTGATTTTAATGCATAAGTAGAAAAAAATCATGAAGCATGGGCTTGCCTGGGAAAATTTGGCATAGGTAAAGCAAATTGGAACGGTGACCAACTTTTAGAGTTTGCATCAGCTAACAAATATAAGTTGATGAACACAGTCTTCCAACATAAAAAAAGCCCATAAAATCACATTCCGCTGCAATACTGGCACGTATACAGCCGTACTTGACCATGTTCTTTGTAAAAACACCAACAAACACATTGTCAACGATGTTAGAGTGTACAAGGGATATGAATTTAGTACAGACCAGTACTTGGTGATTGCCAAAGTGGCCATAAAACCAATGAAATGGTACAAAAAGAAGACATTAGAAAGACAAAAATGGAATCTAAATGAATTGAAGAATCCAGCATCAAGATCAAAATTTAGTGCATCTCAAATGAAAGAAAAATTTTCAGCCCCAAACCAAAATGCATGCCAAACACGATCAGTCACAAGTGAATGCTACAGCTGCGAAATGGTCTATTAGACACAGCAAAGAAAATCATAGGTGAAAGAAACCATGGATCTCAGCTGAAACACTAGAACTAATAGAGCAAAAGAGATGTTTGCGGCTGAAAATTGAACAACAAGTGACAAAAACGCAAACCCGGAAAGCAAAGAAAAACTAGCTGAAAGGAACGCAGAACTGAAATTAATCAGAAAGAAGGTTAAAACCCTGTGTAAGAGAGATAAAAACAAGTGGTGGCAAGAAAAAGCGTTAGAAATTGAATCTGCATTTCACAAAAATGACCAAAGAACAGCTTATAAAGAAATAAACCAATTACGAAGAACTTTCAAACCAGTTGGTACTGTAAAAAATGACAGTGGTCGCATAATACCAGATAAAGAGACACAGCTAGCAGTCTGGAAAGATCATTTCCAGAAATTACTAAAGCCAGTGCAAAATTTAACAAAACTACAACTCCGAACCACTCATTCACAAACTACCTTTAATAAGTTCTCACATCCAGAAGTCTGAAAAGCCATTGCAAAACTAAAGAACAATAGAGCACCAGGGGTTTGCAGCATTGCGTCAGAATTTTTAAAAGAGGATGCTGAAACAACTAGTAGATGGCTCACAAGATTATTTAACATCATATGGGAAAAAGAAGAAATCCCAGAGGAGTGGAAGCAAGGCATTATCATACCGGTTTATAAAAAAGGTGATCCATCAGACTGTGCTAACTACCGGGGTATAACACTCCTTACAGTTGTAGGGAAGGTATTTGCTTCCATACTACTGGGTAGAATTAATGAAACATTGAAACATACCTGGAATGATACGCAAAATGGTTTTCGACCAGAACGATCTACAACAGATAACATCTTTGCCCTACGACAAATTATAGAAAAAATGTACCATTATAATCAGAATTGTGTCATGGCTTTCATTGATTTCAAACAAGCCTTTGACTCTGTAGCACAAGAAAACTTATGGATACTGCTAAGTCACTATGGTGTCCAAGAAAAACTCATCCGAATAATTAAAAATATGTACAGTGGCTCCAAAAGTGCTGTCCGAATTGGCAACTACCTTAGTGACTTTTTTGCTATCAACAGCGGTGTTCGCCAAGGGTGTACACTCTCACCAACCCTATTCAACATTGCCATTGATTTTCTTATCAAAAAAGTGAATCAATCAAAAATTGGTGGAATAAATTTACAGGATTTTCATATTAAAAGTTTAGAATACGCAGATGACATTGTGGTTTTCGCACAGGATGCACAAGCCTTACAACAATTAGTAGAACAAATTAACATAGAAGCAAAATACATTGGGCTACGAATCAACACAGAAAAAACAATGACAATGGCCATACAAAAAGCGAATAAAAAATCGCCTATCATCAGCAGCCAAATTACAATAGATGGAAAACCCATCCAAGAAACTAAGGATTTCATATATCTAGGCAGCCTAATTAAGAATGATACTACCTGCAGTGATGAAATAACTCGTCGCATAAGCCTAGCAGCAGCTGCATATGGAAATCTTCAGAAAACAGTGTGGAATAACAACACTCTATCAAGAGAGACTAAATTCAAAGTTTTCAGAGCTACAGTAATACCAACACTGTTATATGCCTGTGAAACGTGAACTATAAAAAAGCAAGACCAAGTGAAACTAAACAGCTTTGCCTCTAGATGCCTAAGAAAAATCATGAAAATTAAGAGGTGGCTATTTTAGACAAACAAAGATTTGTGGAAAGCAGCAGAAGAAAAACCACCCTCAGAATTAATTTTGAAATCCAGGCTCAGATGGTTTGGACACATTACACGCATGGACAACACCAGTATAGTCCACCAAATATATCATCGACAAGGCAGTGGATTCAGATCACAAGGACGACCACGAAAAAAATGGATAGACAATATTTCAGAAGATCTCCGTTATATCGATTATGACATTCCAACAGCTACACTACATGCACAAGTTAGAACTGGGTGGAAACACATCATTTTGGACGCGGCTACGGCATACCATGGGCAATTCGTGTTATGACGTAACCCATGGAGCTATGCCCCAAAGAAGAAGAAGAGAAGAAGAGATTTAAGGAAAGTGTTAAATGACTTCAATGTAATAATTTTATTTGAAACATGGTTGTTAAAAGCTGAAAATATTGAAAATATTGGTTTAAGTAATAGGTAATTAAGTAAACTCAACACCACAAATAACGCTGGCATTACTAAATTACTACAAGTCACCAGTTCATCATAGACATTGGAATCGAATTGTGGAATCGAGAATTGCCGCAAGCTACATTTAAACATACGGGAAGACTTCGATTTGGAGGGTTTTGAACTGGATCATGGATTGGCCATGCAATCCATGGAAGAGGGAGAGAACTACAGGTATCTGGGCTTCCAGCAAGCGCGCGTTATTGACAACGCAAACATCAAAAACGCAAACATCAAACACAATATGCACCAAACCATGTTCGCTATTGAAAGGATGACTTTTCCCCATAAGGAGAGAGGACGAGGACTCATCAACCTCATCACCCTGCACGAAAATCAAATAGACACATTTAGGGAACACTTCCACCAAAGAGCACAACTGTCCTCACTCTATATAGCTTTCATCAAGAGGCTCACCCCTTGGACCTTCAAAACTCTTATTCAGCACTCACCACCCACGACACCACATTCAGCAGCTGCGTGAACATGGGCTTCTAAGAATTTATATGGCAGACTTACCTCGAACTTAGCCAGCTTCATGTCGACACGGAAACCTCATGTCGACATGGCTGATGAGAGGTGAGCTGTTTGGGTACCGAAGGGTTCATGATCGCTGTACAGGAGCAAGTCATACCCCACACGCAACTTCAAGAAACATGTTCTATACGATGTAGACACACATGAAGATACATGCAGGAAATCCACTCTCTGCACTAGTCGATCATGCTCGTAACATCCTTCTCTCCTAACCAGACCACCTCCACCGACACAATGAGCTTGCGTTGATCGTTCATTACCAGTTAGCATACAAAAACTAACTTATTCAGAACACGATCCCATACTACAAGTACACACCACAAAGCATACTAGAGTCACTCTCACATAAGCTGTACTGGGATTGTCCCATTTACACAGACAAAACCATACATCACAACAGATCTGACATCACACTTGTTGATAAGGTCAACAAACAGACCTATCTCATTGATATTGCAGTGCCTATCTGCAAGAACATGCAGAAAACTCACGCAGACAAGATCAGTAAATATACCGAGCATACCGACTCCAGGAGTTGTGGAGGTAGGATAGAGTACGTGTTGTACCCCTCGTCGTGTCCGCCACTGGTTTGGTGCCTCACACATTGCACCACAACCTCTGCACACTAGGAATTCACAAAAACAAGTGTTTTGCACAACTCCAGAAGGCTATGGTACTAACACAACACGCATAGTTAGAAAATTTATGAACAGAACTATACATTCCTAATCATTCTTGCACACTTCTTTACACTGGCCAACATATGCTTTGATCAATGATCCGCCAGGTTGTCTTTGCTAGGGAAACCCAAGATGTGAACCTTTTACATGATAACAAAAACACATTGAATAATGAAAATTACGCCTTTCGAAAAAAATAATAATTGTCTTCAATGTAGATTACATTTACATTTGATTTTCGTAGATCATAAATTTCAGGACCCGACATTCGGCAATAGACTAGCTTAATGTTTTATGAATAAGATTAAGGTTTATGAATAAGATGTATCATGGCTTTCATGTATGCTTTATTAGAAATAATGCCTTCACGAGGCGTGTACATCAGCATGTGAGTTAAACAAAACGTTAACTTTCATTGCTAAGTTGTTATTGCCAATCTGAGTATTCACCAAAATTAGCTCTGTATCTTTTTTTCTTTAAATTAAATTTAAATTTTTTGCCTAACAGTTTTAATCTAAAACCTAACAAGTTATGGGCTCAGCTGCTACCCACAGCGATTTAACGACATTTTGGTGAATGTTCTTCGTATTGTCATCCAATCTTCGTGGAATAAAAAAATGGTCATTCAACATTCCAACGGTGTATTCTCAACAACTTTAACAAAGTTTGAGAAGTTAGACGAAGCACAGAATTACGCCACTTCGAAATTTGCTATGGAAATGAGACGTGCAAAAATTTATGGGAGCTTGTTGATAATGAGACGAAAACCGGCTAATGAATCGAGCGACAAGAGAGCCCGTGATATCATCGCCTTAAGTGTCCATATCTAGAACTGTAAAACTATCAAAGAAACATGGATGGTGCTAAAGATTGTTTTCGAAGACCATGGACTTGTTCGTAAGGCGTAATGTTTAATTGAGAATTGCATAAATTGAAATTAGACGAATCGATCGGGATAGAAGCCTATCTCAACAAAGTTACGTTCGTCGCACAACAATTGAATTCAATCGGAGGTCGTCATCTCGAGGACTTGGCAAAGCTGATTCTATCCGGCCTACCGACATCGTACGATCCACTGGTAAAGCCTCTAGAAAATTGTGGTGCAAAGTCACGACAGATCTTGTCAAATCAAGATTGTTGCAGGAAGAATCTCGACGAAACTCATACATTAGTACGCCTAATGAGCCGTATTAATAGTTCGGAGAGATAAGATAATCAAATGCTTTAAATGCAGAAAAACCGGACATAAAGCAAACAATTGCCTGACAAAAATGTGTATGTATATGTTGTCATTCTCAAAAATCCGAGAACGCATCTACTTCAAGGCCATTAGTCAATCCAAAAGAAGATTGTACTGCATTGAAAGCTGCGCTGAAAACAAGCAGATGTCGGAAAGTGATTGGTATATTGATTCCAGAGCATCTCATCATTTTTCAGGGAATAAGAAGTTGTTCTCAAAATTGAAGCCACTAAACAACGGCCCTATATATTTGGCTGACAAGTGAGAAATCATTGCAGAAGGTGTAGGTGATGTCGATTTGAAACTCAACGTCAAAGGTAAATTAAAATTTACTAAAATTTGTGACGTGTTGTTTATACCCGAAATTAAGACGAACTTGTTATCAGTAAGCTTGCTTACAACTAAAGGTCTTAAAGAACTGTTCAATGGTGAAAAATGCTTCATTAGTGTCAAGATAAATAATTTGATGCCAGTGCTGCTAAGGTTAATGGATTGCATCATTTAGATCTTGGACAAAATTCTATCCCACAAGCCAGTGTGAACCTAGTGAATGCTGAAATTTGGCATCGACGCTGCGGTCATCTAGGCATTGGTGGAATGGTACGACTTCGAGATGGAATGGCGATAGGCATGAACTTTAATAACACTAAGGAATTTCATTGCAAATCTTGTGTTTTTGGTAAACAATCAAGAACTCCATTCCCAAAAGGAAAAGGAAATCGAGCAAAGCAACTTTGGGATTGTGCACTCATATGTGTGCGGTCCTATGCAAGAGAAGTCATTCGGCGGTTCACGTTATTTTGTGACATTTATTGATGATGCATTGAGAAAGACATTCTACTATCCGTTGAAATCGAAAGACGAAGTGCTGAACAAATTTAAGGAATTTAAGGCGGAAGCTGAAAATTCAACTGGCAAACGTATTAAAACTTTACGTAGTGACAATGGCGGCGAATATGTTAATGACGCTATGAAAAATTTTCTAAAGCAAAATGGAATTCGTCGTGAGACTGCAATTTCATATACGCCGGAACAAAATGGGGTAGCCGAGCGAGCGAATCGGACAATCGTTGAACGAGTCAAATGTCTCTTACATGATGCAAATCTCTCGAAGCAGTTTTGGGCTGAAACTACAAACACCGTAGTATATCTAAAAAACAGATCATCAATCATAGCCATCAACGGAAAAACTTCAGAAGAGGCCTGGACTGGTCGAAAACCCAACTTGGCCTATCTGCGCATTTTTGTATCGAAAGCATACGCGCATATTCCCAACAACAAGCGAACAAAACTCGACGATAAAGCTGTCGAATGCATCTTGGTTGATTACTGTTGTAAAAGTAAAGGCTACAGATTAGTCAAAGCAAACAATTATCATGAAATTATAGTATCAAGGGAGGTTACATTTCACGAAACTCCTTGCAGTGTTGATGTAATCCATCATCAAGAAACAGTGAAGGATTCAATTGAACCAAATGAGGCTGAAACGGAGAAATCAGTGGGAGAAGAGCCACAGCAAGCTCGAGCTCACGAAGGACTAAGACGATCGAAACGAACGCCGAAGCCGAGAGAGTTGCTTGGAAATCCTATAATGTATTTTCTGGCAGCGGAACCTCAAACTGTTTCCGAAGCTTTAGCTAGTGCTGACCAAGCTAAATGGGAACAAGTCATGAAAAATGAAATGGGATCAATCAAACAAAACAAGACTTGGGAGCTTGTAGACCTACCGAATGGGCGAAGAGCAATAAAGTGCAAATGGGTATTCAAAGTCAAAACTGAAGGAATTAAAGAAACTTCTGTCGCAAAAATTTAAGAGGAAGGATTTAGATCAAATTCACTACTGTCTTGCAATTCGAGTGACTAGGAACCGTGAGAAGAGTACCATCAGATCAGAGTGCATACATCCGAACAGTTTTGAAACGATTCGCAATGGAGGATGCGAAATCCATATCAATGCCATTAGTCTCCGATCAAAAATTGGCGAAGGCTCAGCAACCCTCGACAGATAAGGAGCGTGCAGAGATGGATCGTATACCATACCAAATTGCAGTTGGAAGTTTAATGTATGCGACCCTCGGGACAACGCCAAACATCACCCATGCAGTGGGAGTTGTGAGCCAATTTAATTCTAAACCTGGAATGGCCCATTGGGTAGCGGTAAAGAGAATTTTACGTTATCTCAAAAGCACAGTGGATCAAAAACTGACCTACAAAAAGGGAGATGTGGACAATTTCATCATTGGACACTGTGGCGCCGACTGGGCAAACGATATGGACGATCGAAGAAGCTTTACTGGTTACGTTTTCTTTGCAGCCAACGGAGCAATCAGCTGGAATAGCAAGAAACAGCCAACTATTGCTATCTCTACAACAGAAATAACAAACAACTTGTTTACTACTCCGATTACAATCAACATTTTGTGTGACAACCAAAGAGCTACTGCATTAGCTAATAATCCTGTGCACCGTGCTCTTACAAAACATATTGATGTGAAGCATCACTTCATTCGTGAGTAGGTTGCTGAAGGCCACATCATAGTCAACTACGTGTCTACTGAAAACCAGATGGCGGACGTGCTGACTAAAGGGCTCGGAAGAGTGAAGCATTGGCGGTTCATCAAAAGACTTGGACTTGCTGAAAACCTGGCAACCTGATACCTGCTGATTAATGACACTAAGCGTACGGCAAGTGGGAGTGTTAGAAATAATGCCTTCACGAGGCGTGTGCATCAGCACGTGAGTTAAACAAAACGTAAACTTTCATTGTTAAGTTGTTATTGCCAATCTGGGTATTCACCAAAATTAGTTCTGTATGTTTTTTGCTTTAAATCAAACACATTTTAATCTAAAACCTAACATGTTTTACGCATAAACCCATTTCTTTTCTTCTTTACTTTCAATTGAATGTAGTCTTGGATTTTAAGTAATATTGGTGAACACACTTAACCTGTAGCTGTACTTCAAGCAGTTGAAATGTTGAATGTTTTCTAAACAAAAGGAAAAGTAACAGACATTCTAAGAAAATAAGATAAAGTCTTTATGCAGGTCTGGTTTCGAAAAAAAATTAATGAAAATAATTATTAATAACTTAAATAATTATCTGAAAAAAAAGTAGTCGATTTTGGAATATGATGAAATCTTTTTCCTCTCTAACAACGATATCTCAGCTGCTGTTTTCAATTGTCTGCTTATATTTCTTTCTGTAAGCCACTCTTAAGGATTTGTCAAATGGAATTGTAATTCCACACCAAAGATACTATTTAGATCCAAAACGGGTTTTTCTGTAGTTATCGTAAGATTTAAACACATCAATATATTTTTTTTTTTTAATTGATGTATTGCTATCAATATTGTTCTTATTGTGAATGTCTTATTTTCAGCAACGTTAATGAATATTGAAGAGTCATTCTCGTGATCCTGTTGCATTAGCATTGAGCTGATTAAGGTAAATTTAAAGTTTAATTAAATAACTACATCACCATTATTATTATGTATCATAAGTTAGATTTACCCTTCAATGATAAAATCGGAGAGAATGAAAGGATTACCTGTATTGAAACATAATTTTTTTTGTTTAGTTTATTAGTTTTTTTGTTAGATCGCAGAGCCGGATGCAGTTTTGGGTTCCACAGGCTTTCAATCTCTCCGATCGTGTCATTGAGGGATAAATCTAGGATCCACAATAATGGTGTAATAGCTATTCTACATTCCTCATCAATGAGAAAAGCTTGAATAGGTTATTGCTTATTTTAGTGCATGATTGGAGATTTTCATTTTTTTCACAATAATTCCTCTGCACGTTAAACTTCTTTTCTTCTAATGAAATAAGTTAAAATTTGAAATTGAATTTTCCTGTTATATTTAAGAATTATGATTGTTTTGGATATATATTCATTTTACGAAGTTTTAAATGAGTAATGTACAAAGTTAGTTAGGTAAGGGCTTTTCAATTACCATTATATACCATTATATACTCGTCGAAAACTGCAGTGGCAACATCTGTTACTGTGTTGTCTGATACTGGTTTTCGTCCTCTGCCGGCTCTCACTCCTAGCGATCCAGTTTCCTCGAATTTATGAATCATAGCCCGCAGTGCTACAGCAGACATTGGACATTTACGTAGGTTATGAACCCTTCGAAAGTCCCTAAGAGCCGCCGTTGCATTGCACTCTTTAGTGTAAAATAGCTTTACAAATAACGCACGTTGAGGTAAGGTAGGCCGCATACAGAGTATAACTCAACAGTCAATTGACGAACTGCTTGACTGAACACCTGGGACTTCACCAGATCTGTCGGCTATTGAAAACATGTGTTCCATGATAGTTCAACGACTGGCACTCCACAATCCATCCACAGCTACAACAGTTCAACTTCTGCACCTTATCGACACCACACTGACATATCCAAACGCACAACCGATGTCTCTTCCTCTCAAGCAGAGGTGTGTAGCAGAAGATATTGCCGCCCATGGTGGCTACACTAGATACTAATTTCTTCAGTTTCCCAAAATCCCAGCGAGCTGCAATTGTAATCATTTCAGCCTTGTACGAAAAGTAATATCTGTAAAATAAATGTTTTTTTAATATCTCTTGTCTTTCATACTGTTTCAGTTTTAATGGCCAGCATTGTAAATTGCAAATGATTGATTGAAATCTTTGTTTAGTGAAACTCGAAGAAGTTGATTTAAGTTTTGCCCGTTCGATACGTCAATAAAAATCAGGATTTTTTTTTCCATAATTTAAATTATCTTATTAAAGAATTTAAAAATAATAATTTCGAATTAAAGTTGTAAATAAAGTAAATACATTTTACAATTTCAGAATAAATTTAAATTTCAAATATACAGTTAAAAATATTTCTAATTTTAATAATTTTATTTAATCATTTTAAAATAGTATAATTACAGCAGACTTTGAAAACTTATTTAAAAATATACCTTTAGATTCCTTATTTCAACAAATACAATTCTTAGTTTCTGAATTTAATATAAACAATTTATTTGATATTTCTATTAAAAAATTTCTTAATTTTCTTTAATTTAATTTACATAATAATTATATTGAATTTGATGAAATATATTCCCAAATTAAAGGTATTGGAATGGAGATAAATTACAGTAGCAATCTTGCTAATTTATTTTTATTACCTTGCGAATATCAATTTCGTATTAATACCCCTTTCCAATTTAAAATTTTTAGGTATATAGATGACTTAATTATTTCTAATACTAATTTTACGATTGATTATACAGAAGACAAAATTTATAAAAATATTGTTAGCTTACAAAAAACTAATAATAATTCTAAATTTGTTGATTTTTTTTAACTTACGAATATATTTCAATCAACAAATTTCATATATTAAAATATATAATAAAACATTTTTATTTCCGATTTAAAAATAATAAAATTTCAAAAATTTACCAGTAATGTTAGTTTAAATTTATTTTAAAATATTTTTATACAAGAACTCAAAAGATATCTTGATATTAATTCTAAATTTGAAGATTTTTTGCATAATTTGAATTACCAAAGATTATTAAAGAATTTATAAATAATAATTTTCCAATTAAAGTTATGAATAAATATATTTTGCAATTTCAGAATAAATTTAAATTTCAAATTTATAAAAAAATATAAAGTTAAAAATACTTTTATTTTTCATAATTTTATTTAATCATTTTAATTCTTCTAGATAGGATTTGTTGGTTTATAATCATTTAACTTATCTTATGACAACTCAAGATTAAATCCCTTATTTTAGAATGTTTTGAGTCTGATCTGATGAATGTCATATGTTTGTTTGTTTGTTTGTTTTTTTTTGTTTTTTCTTTTAGAAATGAAATATATTTAAAAATAAAAAACTAGATATAAGTAAAAACGGAAATAAAAAAAAGATATGAAAAATAAAAGAAATATAAAAAGATATAAAATCAAAAGAAATAAAAAAAGAATATGGACGATAAAAAAAGAGGAAACACTTTACATAATGCGTTTTTGTTTTTCTAAATTTTTTAAAATTTTAATTTCGATTTTTGACACTGGTGCCGCTGATGACGTGAAGACAATTCGGCAGTGTCTTCTTAGAAACAGTAATTCGAATTTTGTATTGGCATTTTACAAATTTCAAATTACTATCCGACAATATATCTATTTATCTACCTATCTATCTATATACATAGAAATAAATAAATGTGTGTGTTTGTTTTGATATTTCTGTTTTACCATATAAATTTTTGCGTATGTGTTTTAGATCCAGAGTCAGTTATAGCAGACTCTTGGAGGAAAAAAAGTCGACTCATGGGTGCCGAAGCAGGATAGTCATGGCGCAGACTGCGCCATTAAAATTTTTTTTTGGGGGGGGGGGGGTTGCAAAAAATGAAAACTGTGTAAAAGTCGTTTTTTTTTGGTTGTCGATTTGGAGAATCCTTTTTTTTTTTTATTAATTTGGAAAATCTATGTTTTTCGGGTTTTCGGGAGGTGGGTAGGGAGCGACAGTTATGCTGGCGACGCCACTGAATGAAATGAAACTAACCGATTTCAGCACTCTCAGCCAGTGGCGTAGCTAGAAATTTTGGACCCCAATACCCTGGTTTCACGGAACGACTAAAAACTAGATTCTTCGCATTTTCTCGTTTTTGAGCACCACGTGACCAGCCAGGGCGGAAGTCGGTAGTGCTGTCCGAGTTGTGACAAGTAGGTATAACGATTAAAGTCGTTTCCAACATGGCAGCCATCATTCCCACCACGTCTCAACGAAAACAACATACGGAATGGAGTGAAGGTGAAACTGTAATTTTACTGAAAATGTGGCGAGAAAATATAGATGATCTGAGGCGAATGAAGCGAAATCGTTCAATTTATGAAAAAATGAAGATAGAATTAAATGAATCGTACAAGATAGCGAAACCTGCGAGAAAATTAAGAACAAAATTGATAATTTAATATGGAATTAAAAATTGATACTTTCGAGCCTCTGGAGCTGCAATATCATAAACATAAACATAAAAACAAACGTTTATTTTTGTCCTTGCTGCGAAACAATAATTTTGCTGGTTGGCGCCATTTTGGTTTAGCATAGTCCCAGGATGCATTGCACGACAACTCGATCCCAGGATGCATTGCAAAAAACTGGTTTTTCTTCTTCTCCCGTGAAATCACTCATGCTACGAAAATTGGTTTAGGAATACGTCAGAAACATACGTCACAGGACTGAACTAGTTTTATATATCGCTTCTTCTCCCGTGAAACCAGGGTATAATGCAATGGTTGGCCAAGCCCTCCCCACCCGCCAGATCTTTGAGAGGGGTGACCATAAGGTCTAGGGGGGGTCGGCACCTCTGATCTACTTATGTAATAATAGTTACATAAGTTTAAATTGTAATCGTTTAAAATTGTAACATTTATAGGACCTGAGCGACCTCAGTAACCAACATGTTTCGCTAAAATTTTGTATGAGCTTGTTTTAGATATAAATGAATAGAATCAGCGTTGTGGAGACATGCATTTCCAACTTTCATTTTTTTGTACCACTCTAATGCTACATATTGTTATCTAAACTTCCAATTCTCATATTACTAATTTGTTTCTGAAATAGTTGGAGGATTATGAATTGAAAAAGTAAAGACGGAAAATCCTTTCTGATAATTCCCTAGTTTGAAATATATTTTATATATTTAATTGGTGAGAGGATGTGTTATACTTTATATAATAAAGTTGAGTAGAAAATAGTTTTCTTCTAAAAAATATAAAATATCTGAATAACTCAAGAAATTAAATTCAGGTCATTCGTCACTACGTCATCACCTTAGCTACGCAAAATGAACAGCAGAATAGTTACATTTCTGAACTTGAATCGATACGTCGATTCGAGAAAACTTAATTAGAAGATGTCTGCTATGACATTATCTCTCCTCCCATGTTGATCAATACAAGGAAACGAAAGCTAATGCATCTTTTCGATCATTTGAATAAGGTTAATTAGTTTCACTGGGCGGTTTCACTCATTTCAATTAGATTACCTCATTTTCAAATTTGTTTTCTTCTTATTGACAATTTATATTGATAATTATGCAGTAGTTTTCGATTGCAACAAAATTCCAGATGCTGCAGATGACGTCGAATCATACGAGCGGAGACTGGTTGCTGTGAAACACGCAATTCTGAAGCTAAGGTTTGAGATGTGGCTGTACGATCAGTCATAACCATGCGCACAAGATTTCTGTGCTTTTAGTCGGTGGTGTGAAAGGATCGTTGGGGCCATCAACATTGGTAAGTTCGTTTCTCCTCAACCCATAGTTTCCTCGACCCACTGTGGCACTTACGAACGCGACCGCAGGTAACACCCAATATCCTACACGAGATACTGCTTTCTTTACTTTCCCCAAGCTTTCACTGAGCTCCACTTGTAATCATTTCATCCGTGTACCTTAGGTTATCTAGAAAATATGGTTTTGATAGTTCTTGTCTTTTATAGTGTTGCATATATATGTATCGAAGCTGTTTTCCATGAGGAATGGGAAGAAATTTATGCAAAGAACTGCGGAACTGTACACACCAAAGAAATAATTTCGACTTCTGTAATGTATCACGTTGAATGGACTAATCATTGAAGAAAATGAGTAGTGAAGCATAACTTAAACAAAAAATTTTTTCTTGTTTGGACAAAATTCATTGCATTTTGAAATGGAAGCTAGTCGGCTACCCATCGCTTCGCTCCGGAAGCCTCGCATATGTAACGGAAAACAACTTTTTATTTCTTAAAAAAACACACACACACACAAATTACATCAACTAAACTTAAACTAAAATTAAATTTTTTTTTTTTGATTTAAGTTTTGATGTCTATATTCTCTCAATGCACGAGCGCTTTTAGAACCAGCGTGTGAATCATATATCTGTGATATATTTTTATTTTTAATAGAGATTAGAATGTAGTCCTCGTGGTCTAATGGCTGGAACTTCGGAGCAGAAGGTTGCATGTTGGATTCCCGTAGCGAACTTGTAGAAATAATTTCTATTTTCACAAAATACAACAATTGCACCAGACATGCAGAGAAATAAAAGATTTTAGTAATATATATATATATATATATATATATATATATATACTTTTCAAACAGTATTGGTTTTTGAGTTACAAATAGTGATTTTTCAGTATTCTACCTAATAGAAATAGTGCTTCTTTCTTTCTTGACTCTCTTTTTTGTATTCGAACATCTCCAGTGTACACGCGCTTGTTTTTCAATGTCACATAGAATTTGATTAAGTAAGAATATTATATTTAAAATAGTGCAACTTTTTGGCAATTATAGTTCTAATTGACATTTTCGAATAAGAAATAACAGACGGATTGGAAAGGAATAAACAATCTTGAGATTCAAAACAAAAAAGGTTAAAATACATTCATTATTTAAAGTGGTGAATAGAAAAGACACATAAGTCAAAAAACAATGTAAAGTGATCCTAATAGGATAGCATGTTTCAGTTAGGATCAGAAGGTTGTAGGTTCGATTCCTGTCGCAAACGTTTCATTTATAAAAATTATTTCTATTTTCGATTCTCACAGAAAATTGTGTCGGACAGACAGACAGACAGAAAGACAGACAGAGAAATAAAAGATTTTAGTAATCTAGATTAGGGTTGACGATATTTAAAGTTGTCGCAATTGAGGCTTTATAAAAATTAAGAATCCCTACAAGTTAAATTTGAGAAACTGTTTGCAAGAAATTGGATGTATTTCTAATGCTTCAATAAAAAATGTATAGCAAACATTTGAAAAGATAAACAATGTTTTCTATATATTTTATTCATGGTTTACAAATGCATCCAATTTCAAATACAGTCTTAAGAAAGTAACACAGAACGAAACTAAAAAAGGTAAAGGGATTGATATTTTCATATAAAAATTGAAATAAATGGGCATTACTTATTAAGTATAATATCATAACCTCTAGTTAATGTTGGAATAATGTTTACAATAATGTGATAAAACATTCTTCTAAAGAAAACAAAAAGCCACAGACATTGAAAGAAAATAAGATAACAAATTCATTATGCATGTCTGCTTTCGAAAACAAAGTAATGAAAAATATATATTAATAATAACTAAAAAAATCGCAGAAGTCGATATTTGAAGTACGATGAAATCTATTTCTGCTCTAACGATGATATCTCAACTGCTGTTTTCAATTGTCTGAATATATTTTTTTCTGTAAATCACTCTATCTCCATTTAATATATGGATTCGTGAAATGAAATTGCAATTACACCCCTTAGGTACTATTTAGATTCAATATAGGTTTTTCTGTAGGTTTACAATAATTTAACGACGTCAATATTTAATTTTTTTTAATTGATGTTTTGATCGCTATTAATATTGTTCTTATTATGATTGTCTTATTTTCAGGAAAGTTAACGAATATTGAAGGAGTCATTCTGGTGATTCGGTTCCATCAACATTGAGCTGATTAAGGTAATTTTAAAGTTTAATTAAATACCTATCTCACAATTATTACGGTTCATGATTTAGATTTAGCCCTCAATGACAAGATTGGAGAGGAGGATCGAAAACGCTCCCCGCTGTGGGATTCGACAAAAAACAAATAGAGAAAAGGAATTACGTATACTTTCCTATATTGAAACAGGATTTTGCCATTTGTTTATATATTTTTTGTTGAATCACACAGCCTTGTCCTTTTATGGATTAAATAGCCTTTCATGCTCTCCGATTGTCATTGAAGGATAAATCAATCTGATGATCCATGATTATGGTTAAGCAACTATTGTAGATTCCAATCAATAGTAATATAAGAAGCATGAATTGGTTTTTATTTACTTTAGTGTGATGTTAACAATTTTTTTCCAACAATTCCTCTGCATTTTAAACATCTTTTCTTATAATTAGAGAAGTTGAATTTTAACATTAAATTTTCCTTTGATATTTAACATTGTTTAGTCATTTCAGTTTTAAATTAGTAATAAACAAAGTTTGTTAGGTAAGGATATTCTCAGGTCTTCTCAATTAAAATTACATACCCTCTTGAAAACAATATAAAAATTTGAAGAAATGGGGACACCGAAACTCTCAACATTGATTTTCCTAATGGCAATATTGCTTAACAGATCATTTTAACTTGTCTGAAAGCAAACCGCGTGATTTTGGGAAGTTTTGGGAAATGGTTAAGTTGTAATAGTAAAGGAGAAGAAAGTAATTTACAACCAATGAATGGAAAAAAGAAAAAGAATTCCAATAAGGAAAAAGTTAAAAATAACGTTCCAACGATAATAGCCTGGAATGTGAATGGTTTAATGAATAAGGATAATAGTGATCTAAGGAAAGTGTTAAATGACTTCGATGTAATAATTTTAATTGAAACATGGTTGTTAAAAGCTGAAAATATTGAAAATATTGGTTTAAGTAATAGATATGAATGGAGTCATAAATTAGCAGATAAACAAAGTAAATTTGGAAGACCAAGTGGGGGCATTAGTTTAGGAATAAATAAGAGCAACAGTATTAAATTTGTGTCGCAAAAGATTTATGAGGATTGCATTATTGTAAATATTGTGAGTCGAAAAGACCCCTATAAGTTTATTGCAATTTATAATAAAGATATAAATAGATTATTACATAAATTAAATGAAAACATTATAGAGGATTTAAAAAATGATGTAAATATAATTGTTATAGGGGACATGAATGTGCGCGTAGGTAATTTAAATTGTAAATGTATTAATTCTAATTTTGAGGACGAATTATTATTTGAAGATAGAAACTCTTTGGATAAGGTGTGTAATAAAGAGGGAAAATTACTTATGGAATGGGCAAGAGAAAATAATTTAGAAATTTTAAATGGAAACTATGGAAACAATAATGTAGGAAACTGGACTTATATTGGTAATACAGGATGCTCAGTGATCGACCTTTGCTTTGTTAACGAAAAATTCTTACAAAATGATATTTATTTTGAAGTAGGGGATTGTTGGATATCAGACCATCTGCCAATCTCAATAAGAAATAGGGTATGTAGAAAAAATATAGTTGAGAATGTAACAAAGAAATATATATGGGAAGTGAGTTTAATAGGGGAAAATATAAATAAATATAAACAGGTAATTTCAGAAAAATTAAACGATTTAAACTCTATTCATGAAATAAATGCATTTGATGAAAGCTTTACAAAATTATTAAAAGAGGGGGTACATAGTATAAGAGAAAAGAAAGAAAATATAGAAGAAAAGGGATGGCGTGATAAAGAACTTAAAGATTTAAAAAGGAAGGTAAAAGAACAGTTAAAAAATTTTAAGAATGAAAATACAATAGAGGAAAGAAAAAAATATATAGCATTGAAAAAACAATTTAAAAAAATGTGCAAAGAGAAAAAAGAATTATGGGAGGAAAACATAAAAGAAAATTTTGATAGGATTAATACGGGTAAGGAATTTTGGGACATGATTAAGAAATACAGAGGTAAAGTAAGAAATTGTGATTATAAAAAAGAAGTAGATGATGATGTATTGGAGGATCATTTTATCACATTATTGGAGGGGGTTAGAGTTTCGAAGACTGAGAAAAGTAACAAAATTGAAAAAGGAAAGGAAAAAGAAATTGAAAATAGGTTAGTGAAGATAGATGAGGAAATAGATCTATTTAATGAAGAAGTCAATATCACAGAATTAATGTCAGTTTTAAAACGCTTAAAAATGAACAAAGCTGCAGGCCCTGATGGAATAAAAAATGATTATATTAAGAATTTGCCTACAGAAGGGATTAAAGTATTTTTAAGCTGGATGAATCGGATTTGGAAGGCCGAAAAAATCCCGGATAGCTGGAGAACTGGAAAAATTATCCCTATTTATAAATCGGGAAATAAATGCGACCCAAATAACTATAGAGGAATTACATTATTAAATACATATTTTAAGATATTTGGAGAAATTTTAAGAGGTAGAATAGAAAAATGGCTAGAAGAAAAAACTTTGATTGTAGAAAATCAAGCAGGATTCAGGAAAGGTTATTCGACAATAGACAATATGTTCGTTCTAAATACATGTATAACTACAAGGTTAATGGAAAAAAGAAAGAAATTGTATGCACTATTTGTAGACTTTAAAACGGCATTTGATTCCATAGACAGAACGATATTACTAAAATGTTTGGAGGAAATAGGAATAAAGGGTAAAGTTTTGAGAATAATTAGGAATATCTATGAAGAAACTATAGTTACAATTGGGAATGGAACAGAAAAAATTAAATTTAATAAAGGTGTACGACAGGGTTGTGGCCTAAGTCCCGTTTTATTTATAATTTTGATTAATAATCTAGAACTAAAATTAAGAGAAGAAGGATGGGGTGGAACTAAGATAGGAAAAGAAAAAAATTATAGCTTATTGTATGCGGACGATTTGGTGTTAATGGCGGAAACAAAAGCCGAATTAGATAAGATGATTAAGATACTTAAGGAATTCACAAAAGTTAATAAACTAACAATAAATTTAAAGAAAACAAAAATTATTATTTTTAGGAGAGGAGGAAAAAGAGCGAAAAATGAAAAGTGGTACTGGGATAATGAAGAAATTTTAATTACAAATAGTTATCAATACTTAGGAAGGTTTTTTACAACACAAAACAGTATAAATGAAAACGTGAAATATAGAAAAGAGAAAGGTGTTGCAGCGGCGTGGGAAGTAATTAAATTAATAAAAAGATCAAAATTAGAGGATTGGAGTAAAATTAGATTTTTATTTAAAACAATGATAAAAAGTATAGTAAGTTATGGAATGGAAATTGATGGATGGTTAATTAGAGAAGAATTTGAATCTATACAAAATTTGTTTATGAAAGTTATTTGGTCGATGGATAGAGATGTCCCAGGATATATTATTAATGCGGAATTAGGTCTGTTTCCTCTTCGACTAGATTTGCTAAAAAGAGCATTTACGTATTTGGAAAAAATAATAAATTTAAATATAACAAGACTGCCGAGAATATGTTGGGAAGATATGGTTTCGAAAGCTAAAATTGGAAAATTAAATAATTGAACACAAAAAATTAATGAAATATTTATTGAAGCGGGAGGGGTAGTAGAATGGGAGAGAGCTTTAGAGGCCGATTACTGGGCATCCAATAAAGTAAATATTATAAAGAGAATTGGCGAAATAACTTTGCAAAAAATATATAATAAAATACAAAATTCGGCATATAATGAATATTTCAAATTTTTAAATTGGCAAATAAATGGTTCTTACTACATTTGTACAAAAGTTAAAAACAAGTATATAAAAGAAGTATATATTAAATTAAGAATGGGATGCTTATGGAGGAAAAGCAAATACTGGAAAAAAACAGAAGATAAATTTTGTAGGTTGGGATGCAAAGTCATAGAGGGTTGGGAACATGTCATTTTTGATTGCGAGAAATTGACGGAAGAAAGGGAAAGATTGGAAATTAAGAATGTTAAGGATAGAAGAGGTTGGTGGTATAAAATTTTGTCCTCTCAATATGTAAATAAAAAATTATGTAAATTCATGATAATATTTATTGAGAAAGGGAAAAAAATGGAATTAGTATAGTTGCAATTGAATTGATTGAAAATGTAGGTTTTTTTTTTTTTTTTTTAATTTGCCATTAAGGAATTATATATGTGTAAAATAGTTATAATTTTGTTTATTTATGGTGCTGCTTTGTTCGATTAATGAAATTGTGTATGTGTGTACTTTGTATACAGATTTTTTTTTGTGTGTGTGTGTTTTCTCCTCTCTTAGGATTGATATTATTTATTTGGATATATTTACATTTATATTGTTAATTACTTATTCTGATTGGGAGGATAAAGTTAAAATCAAATTTAATTTAGGATTAACTTATATTGTTGTAATTAAAAACTAAAAAATTTTATAATGTAAAATAATAGTCTAATAGCTTTGGAATCATATAACTTGTAAAGGGTAAAACCCCGATTGAAGTTAAATAAACTTACTTACTTACTTACTTTACTAATAGAAGGTAAAGACAAATCCACGCTAGCAACTCGCTTAGCTTAGTAGAAATTTGTTATAATAAAATGTTAGTAATTAAATCAAAATTAGTTATTATGCGGTTTTGTATTGTTTTTTTTTGAAGTTTTAACTTTGTCCGCACGTTAATTTTGATTTAAATCTAAAAAACACACACACACACACACACACAAAATAAATATCCATAATGTTGATCTGATCGAAGAGTGTTGCGCTTTTTTAATCAACATATAAGAAGGAAGAATTTTCCTACTTCAGGTTATTCTATATTTTGCTCGGTACTATTTGCCTTCATCAGTGGAAATTCAAAACTACATGAATGTCATGCTGTTGTACAAATGTTAAAGTTTATTGAGCAGCAAAGTTTGCTGCCTTCTTCAGTACTACTGTATGCTGTTTATCATGTCTTATACAATATTATAACGTAAATTAGAAACTATATATATATTTTCAATTTTAGCTGTAACGCAAGAGATCAGAAAACTTCCGGCAAGTCTCACATCTACTGCAGCACAGATCTAGTAGTGTCGGATGGTAAAGTGATGAGCGAAACTATCCTGCAGAGTTTCTTCACACTCACATTTTCCGGTATAGCCACCTCATCAGCTGAGCCTGAAGAAAGAATCAATTGTGATGCTTCTTCGCAATCTCAATAAAAAAAAAGACATTGTTGTACTTTTCATGTCCAGCAGATATATGTATCGAAGCTGTTTTCCATGAGGAATGGGAAGAAATTTATGCAAAGAACTGCGGAACTGTACACAGCAAAGAAATAATTTCGACTTCTGTAATGTATCACGTTGAATGGACTAATCATTGAAGAAAATGAGTAGTGAAGCATAACTTAAACAAAAAATTTTTTCTTGTTTGGACAAAATTCATTGCATTTTGAAATGGAAGCTAGTCGGCTACCCATCGCTTCGCTCCGGAAGCCTCGCATATGTAACGGAAAACAACTTTTTATTTCTTAAAAAAACACACACACACAAATTACATCAACTAAACTTAAACTAAAATTAATTTTTTTTTTTTGATTTAAGTTTTGATGTCTATATTCTCTCAATGCACGAGCGCTTTTAGAACCAGCGTGTGAATCATATATCTGTGATATATTTTTATTTTTAATAGAGATTAGAATGTAGTCCTCGTGGTCTAATGGCTGGAACTTCGGAGCAGAAGGTTGCATGTTGGATTCCCGTAGCGAACTTGTAGAAATAATTTCTATTTTCACAAAATACAACAATTGCACCAGACATGCAGAGAAATAAAAGATTTTAGTAATATATATATATATATATATATATATATATATATACTTTTCAAACAGTATTGGTTTTTGAGTTACAAATAGTGATTTTTCAGTATTCTACCTAATAGAAATAGTGCTTCTTTCTTTCTTGACTCTCTTTTTTGTATTCGAACATCTCCAGTGTACACGCGCTTGTTTTTCAATGTCACATAGAATTTGATTAAGTAAGAATATTATATTTAAAATAGTGCAACTTTTTGGCAATTATAGTTCTAATTGACATTTTCGAATAAGAAATAACAGACGGATTGGAAAGGAATAAACAATCTTGAGATTCAAAACAAAAAAGGTTAAAATACATTCATTATTTAATGGGGTGAATGGAAAAGACACATAAGTCAAAAAACAATATAAAGTGATCCTAATAGGATAGCATGTTTCAGTTCGGATCAGAAGGTTGTAGGTTCGATTCCTGTCGCAAACGTTTCATTTATAAAAATTATTTCTATTTTCGATTCTCACAGAAAATTGTGTCGGACAGACAGACAGACAGAAAGACAGACAGAGAAATAAAAGATTTTAGTAATCTAGATTAGGGTTGACGATATTTAAAGTTGTCGCAATTGAGGCTTTATAAAAATTAAGAATCCCTACAAGTTAAATTTGAGAAACTGTTTGCAAGAAATTGGATGTATTTCTAATGCTTCAATAAAAAATGTATAGCAAACATTTGAAAAGATAAACAATGTTTTCTATATATTTTATTCATGGTTTACAAATGCATCCAATTTCAAATACAGTCTTAAGAAAGTAACACAGAACGAAACTAAAAAAGGTAAAGGGATTGATATTTTCATATAAAAATTGAAATAAATGGGCATTACTTATTAAGTATAATATCATAACCTCTAGTTAATGTTGGAATAATGTTTACAATAATGTGATAAAACATTCTTCTAAAGAAAACAAAAAGCCACAGACATTGAAAGAAAATAAGATAACAAATTCATTATGCATGTCTGCTTTCGAAAACAAAGTAATGAAAAATATATATTAATAATAACTAAAAAAATCGCAGAAGTCGATATTTGAAGTACGATGAAATCTATTTCTGCTCTAACGATGATATCTCAACTGCTGTTTTCAATTGTCTGAATATATTTTTTTCTGTAAATCACTCTATCTCCATTTAATATATGGATTCGTGAAATGAAATTGCAATTACACCCCTTAGGTACTATTTAGATTCAATATAGGTTTTTCTGTAGGTTTACAATAATTTAACGACGTCAATATTTAATTTTTTTTAATTGATGTTTTGATCGCTATTAATATTGTTCTTATTATGATTGTTTTATTTTCAGGAAAGTTAACGAATATTGAAGGAGTCATTCTGGTGATTCGGTTCCATCAACATTGAGCTGATTAAGGTAATTTTAAAGTTTAATTAAATACCTATCTCACAATTATTACGGATCATGGTTTAGATTTAGCCCTCAATGACAAGATTGGAGAGGAGGATCGAAAACGCTCCCCGCTGTGGGATTCGACAAAAAACAAATAGAGAAAAGGAATTACGTATACTTTCATATATTGAAACAGGATTTTTTTCATTTGTTTATATGTTTTTTGTTGAATCACACAGCCTTGTCCTTTTATGGATTAAATAGCCTTTCATGCTCTCCGATTGTCATTGAAGGATAAATCAATCTGATGATCCATGATTATGGTTAAGCAACTATTATAGATTCCAATCAATAGTAATATAAGAAGCATGAATTGGTTTTTATTTACTTTAGTGTGATGTTAACAATTTTTTTCCAACAATTCCTCTGCATTTTAAACATCTTTTCTTATAATTAGAGAAGTTGAATTTTAACATTAAATTTTCCTTTGATATTTAACATTGTTTAGTCATTTCAGTTTTAAATTAGTAATAAACAAAGTTTGTTAGGTAAGGATATTTTCAGGTCTTCTCAATTAAAATTACATACCCTCTTGAAAACAATATAAAAATTTGAAGAAATGGGGACACCGAAACTCTCAACATTGATTTTCCTAATGGCAATATTGCTTAACAGATCATTTTAACTTGTCTGAAAGCAAACCGCGTGATTTTGGGAAGTTTTTCAGAACCTATCATAAAATTGTTAATGGTAATTAACTGTATATCATTCTTTTGTATACAATATTATTTTAACTATAAAGAAAAGATTTAAAATGATTCTTACGTGTGTTAAAACTTTTTTACAATAAAAAAATTATACAGTTACACACTTAATTAAAAAATGACATATTTACAATGGAGTCTTTCAAACTCACATGGGGTTCATCATCATGCATTAATAAACGTCTTCAAAGGTTCTACTCATATACAATTATAAAATTTCTTAGTGCCAATATTCAAATTAATATTCAATGTTTCATTCAAATTAAAATATTTTTCTCAGCTTCCGATTGGGCAAAGATCTCTTTAAGCCAATTTTATGGGAAAACGTTTCAGACTGCCCTCTGTCCGTCATCTAAGGAACCGAAATAATTAATTAATTTCTTTTTTTAATTAAATTTTTTTTTCTTTTTTTATTTTAATCCATTATATTTCTTATTTTATTAATCTTGAATTTGATTTTCTTCTTATGGAATGCTGAAATTTTTTAAAATTATTATTATTTAAATAATGCTGAATTTTTGCATTACAGATATATGAATTGTAAGAATCCAACACTTTAATAAACAACGACTCTATGGCCTCCCTACCTTATTTATTTTTCCATTCATCTATAATTATACATTCCTCAAAATTACCAATATGTCCTTGTTTATACATGTGATTAGCTATGGAAGAGCCATTACTGTCCGTTTTTGTTTACGAGAGCCTTGAACGCTTTCGTGCATGCGTTAGGTCTCCTTCGATTTATTCAAAATAGGGGTGATAAAGAGCAGATGTTTACTTTTTATCGGTGTCAGTTTACTAGTAGCTGCGTTCTATTTGCGCTTTTTGGGAAAGAATTATGGAAAGAATAAATACTGTTACAAACATACTCCTCTTTATTTTTTTCTTGAAAGCGAAAATGTCGCATTAGGACAACTCTTAGGAAAGTATCCATCTCAGCGTATCACTCCTCTGCGGAGTAAAATCGTCCCGCAGTGGTAACTCTGCCATTCAGAAACAGACAGTAACTTTTCCAGTTCTTATACAGCTGCGGTTTTGATTGAATCTATTATTCAAAGTCTGCCCGCTATTCCCTATGTAAAAACAACTTTCTTTATCACAAGGAATCAAATAAATACAACCCTTTTTTCCATTTTTTTTTTCACTTATGTTCAATAGGGTACGTTAATTTGTTCTCTAAATAATATCCCAAACTAATATCAGTACATTTAAAAATATTCTGTAGTTGTTTGTGCATTATTGGCTTAAATGGAAAAGCAGCCCAGACCAGTCCTTTTTTCTCTTTTTTTCGGCAAACGGTTATAAATATTGTGAATACTTTTTGCCATAGCGGAGTCTACTGAACTAATGGGGTAACCACAACCAATGAATTCCTTTTTGATCAAATCCAAATGTTTATAGAATAGATTCTCGATGGAAGAAAGGGCAAAGGCTTTCTTTATTTTCATGCTAATTAAGTTGGTTTTAGCAAAAAGAGAAATGGCTGAGGAATATAACGTAATGTTAGTACCCGTTGTGGGCTTCCAATAAGGTTCACTTTTGCTGCAAATTTCATTTAATTCTGATGATTCTTTCATGGTGTTGCATTTTTTACAAACAGCAGTGTATTTCTGTATTTCATTTAACCGTCAAGAACTAATTCGAATACATTTTTCTCTCTTTATTATTACACTTAAAGTTCTAGGAAATTTCTATATTTAAAAGTTCTTGATATTTGAATGTCTATTTATCTAACAGCTTTCATAATCATGCAATGTTCGAAACATAAGCTTAAATCACTTATCATGATGTGTTCTAGTTGATACACGACATCTTGATCCTCGTAGAATTTGATCAAAATAAATAAATACAAATCTACTTACAAATTCGAAGCAATCACGATCCAAAATGTCCTTTGATATTCTATGATAACTCCTTATCGTTATCAGTGAGGTTGCCTACATTCTTGTAGAACATCTGACTATTCGAATCCTAGTCATCCGATCTTCACGAAATTTGCTTATCCTTCGCATATTTCCTTTTTACAAAGCCGCAATAGAATATTTAATGAAGATAAGCTACAGGAAGACAAACAGAAGTAATTATTAATTCATATAAATTAGGAAAGTAGATGATTCCGTTAACGAGATGTATTATAAACCTCTTTCTATCGATCTTCCTAATATTCACTTGTTGAATGAAAGTTCAGCATCAATACTTATCTCATTATATTCAGGAACAAATAAATGATTCTCTTAAGAGCTTTTGATTCTTTATTTGTTTCATCTTAATCATTATTTATTTCTTTCTCCCTCCTAAAGTTACTATGCTTTCGTCCTTTCTTCGTTCTTCTTCCATTTTTTTCTTATCGTCTTCCATCTGTCTACACAGCAACTATCACGTAACTGTGCTTCACTCTCCATACAATAAAAGTGATATCTGCTTTTGCTTCGTAGTCCAGGCAAACTAAACCAAAAAAGGGCAAAACGCGGAAAAAACCTATGTAGTTCTAAAATTTGCAGGATTGTGTAGGGGTAAGTCCCCTGAACAACGTCCAATAAAGTCCCTTCGATTACAGGCCGCGGGGGGTGGGAGGGGGGGGGTTAAAGGTCTCGTTTCTCATTGTTTCGCTCATAACTGGAAAACAGTGGCCTTAGTGACAATACCTACGTAATGAAAATTAAAGCTTAGTAAATTTCCCTCAACTTTGTTTCTATACATAATTACGGAAAAACGAATGTTTTGCAAGATATATCCTATCCAAAGTATGTAATCTATATTACCGGTACTAAAATCTTTTATCTCTCTGTCTGTCCGGCGCAGTTTTCTGTGAGAATGAAAAATAGAAAGAATTTTTTTGAATGAAACATCCGCGACAGGAATCGAACCTGCAACCATCTGATCCGAAGTCAGACATCTTATCCATTAGGCCATGGGAACTACAACTCTTTTTATATTGCTTTTTTGACTTATCTGTCAAAGCTGAACTGACTTTGACTGAAAAGTAACAATCTATATTACTAAAATCTTTTATTTCTCTGTCTGTCTGTCTGTCTTTCTGTCTGTCTGTCTGTGTGTCTGTCCGGCGCAATTTTCTGAGAGAATGGAAAATAGAAATAATTTTTACAATGAAACATCCGCGACAGGAATCGAACCTGCAACCTTCTCATCCGAAGTCAGATGCCTTATACATTAGGCCATAGGGACTACAACTCTCTTCATGTGGTTTTTTGACTTATATCTCCTTTCCTTTCCCCCATCAATAAGGAATGTATTCAATCTTTTTTTTGAATCTCAAGATTGTTTATTTATTTCACATCAGTCAGTTTATTTGTAATTCGAAACTGACAATTAGAACGATAATTGCCGAAACGTTGCAATATTTTAAATATTCTTACTTAACCAAATCCTATGTGATATTGAAAAATATGTGGGTGTACACGCCAGATGTTGGAGTAAAGAAAACAAAGTCAAGAAAGAGAGAAGCACTCTTTTTTTGAGGTGGAATACAGAAAAAATCACTATTTGTAATTCAAAAACCATCAATATTTGTAACTCATATATCACTGAAAAGTGACAATTACAATTAAAATGAGAATCAAAAAAGAATGAAGCGATACTTCTATTAGATAGAATACTGAAAAATCACTATCTGTAACTCAGAAACAATCAATATTTGGAACACAAAAGCCACTGAAAAGTGCCACTTAGAATAAAAAAAGAGACTCAAAAAAGAAAGAAGCAGTATTTCTATTAGATAGAATACTGAACACTATTGTAACTCAGAAACCACTGAAAAGTATCATTTGGAATAAAAAAAAGAAGATAGTCAAGAAAGAAAGATGCACTATTTCTATTAGGTAGAATACTGCTCAGAAGTTAGACGTCTTAGCCATTAGACCACTAGGCCTACATTCTAATCACTGTAAAAAATAAAAATATATCATAGATATATGATTTACAAGGTGGTTCTAAAAGCAGTCGTAGATTGAGAGAATATAGACATCAAAAATTAAATTTAAAAAAAAGCTTTTAAAAAATTTTAGTTTTATTTTGCTTGATGTAATTTGTGTGTGTGTGTGTGTGTTTTTAATAAATACAAAATTGTTTTCCGTTACATAAGGGAGGCTTCCGGAGCGAAGCGACGGGTAGCCGACTAGTTGTAATTAAAAAGAAAGTCAAGAAATAAAGAAGCAGTATTTCCATTAAGTAGAATACTGAAAAATCACTATTTGTAACTCAAAAACTACTAAAAAATAACCACTTGGAATAAAAAAGGAGAGTCAAGAAAGAAAGAAGCAGTATTTCTATTAAGTAGAATACTGAAAAATCACTATTTGTAACTCAAAAACCATCATTATTTGTAACTCAAGAACCTCTCAAAAGTATCAATTGGAAAAAAAAGAGAGTCAAGAAAGAAAGAAGCACTATTTCTATTAGGTATATTACTGAAAAAATCACTATTTGTAACTCATAAAGCTAGAATAATATGAAAGTCCAAAAACTCACGATAAATATGCGGCTCATCAATCAAGATGAACGAGTGTCGATAACATCAATCGAATGATAAGTCTAAGAATACAAGGAGAGACTACAGAGCATAGAATACAAGTGCGAATAAAATTGACACTTCTGATAATCCACCACACGAATATCTCTATCTGTCCGAGTATCTGAACGCATTGAATCTCAGCGGTATTTCTCAACATCGTTTCTCATTGAAGAATGGATCTCCAATAATATCGTTGCGAAACATCAATCCCAAATTTGCATACTGAAATGGAACTCAACTTAAATGCCGTTCATTCGATAATGATCTCCTAGAAACCGAAATTATAACAGATCTCACAAAGGAGATTTTGTTTTCATTCATACGATGTCTATGGAACCATGCGATAATCTACTTCCATTCACTTTCACAAGAAAACAATTTCCGATCAGACCTTCTTATGCGATATTTATCAATAAAGCTCAAGGACAAGCTCTAAATAAAGTTGCCATATATTTGGCAAACGTTGTCTTCACTCACGTACAACTTTATGTCTTTGAGTCACAATTCAACAGAATTTGGTTATCTTCACTCTAAAGAATACTCACAATCAATTTGTTGCGAAGAATTTCGTATACAA
>JAFIDM010058807.1:236501-259648 GCA_023159025.1 Thereuonema tuberculata | reverse complement strand
CACCTCAGAATTGCAGAAGCTCCCGTTTAGTGGATCGATCCTCTTCAGGCTTCAAGAAGTAGATGTTTGTGTTTGGTGGTGTGAGGGCTATCAGCAGGACAAGTAGGTCTATATCTTCTGCAATCACAACAACAGATGAATGAAAAGTCTTCTTGTTCAAGCCATATCGTACAATACAACCATCTGCATCTCCCAGGGCGGTAGTCGCCTGTATCCCTCGTGCGGCCAAGGTCATTACCAGCAGAGCTATCAGCTTGGCCTTGTTCTTATCATTAGCAAGGAATCTCCGGTATGTTTTGTCCTGATAACCATTTTCCACACATCCATAACGTATCCATTAGACGTGGTAGCAGTGCATCGTTGGGGATAGGATTTAAAGTATTCACATCTTCCACAATAACATTCGTTAATCCCGGTTTTGGTAAGTTTACATAACGTCTGCAGTTCCAAAACATCCAATTTTCCCATTTCAACACCAGGTGAGCTGTTGTCAGTCGTTTGATCTCATCTGATTTCGGCAGAGCGACTGATGGTGTCACACATTTCATGCCTCCCAAACTATGAAACGTTTTGAGGCCATCCAGAATTGATATATTAAAGTCAGCTTTATGAAACACATATTGGCAAAAATTTTTCCGCGGACAAAGATGCCTGCTGTTGGTATAGGGATGACATTTCCAGTTGTGCTGCTTGATAGTACGTTGCATTGAAACCCAAGCTAGCTAGCAATTTATCAAATTCCTGGACCCAAATTTCCGGTGTATGAACTAGGCAATTCCTGTGAGGATTGTCGATATAAACGATCGTAGAGGAATGGTAGAAATAATGGCATGGGCAATGCCCACTTGTTTCCTTGCAATTCCCTCTTCTCTGTCTTTGCTTTGGGATCAGAGCCTCCATGAAAGCTTGTAGCGTAGTCGGTAGTCGGTACCATCTGGTCAGCGCCATTCAAGAAAGCATCGCTTGGAGGGTAACTGTTTGTATCATAAGCCTGAGATTGGATCTATTTTATAATTGCAGCAGCCGTTTGTACTACTCTTATGCACTCTTCCTCATCGTTATCAGTTCGAGATGCATACCAGACAGAGTTCAAAATGTTCTCACCAACATCACGAAAGCATACAACCGTTTTATGAGGAGGAAATAAAATAATTTTTTTTATTTTTGTGAAAATTACATACTTTGGATAGGATATATCTTGCAAACCATGCGTTTTTTCGTAATTATGTGTAGGAACAAAGTTGAGGGAAATTTACTAAGCTTAAATTTTCAATACGTAGGTATTGTCACTAAGGCACACTGTTTTCGAGTTATGAGCGAAACAATAGAAAACGAGACCTTTAACCCCCCCTCCCACCCCTCGCGGCGCCTGTAATCGAGGGGACTTTATTGGACGTTTTTCAGGGGACCTACCCCTACACAATCCTGCAAATTTTAGAACTACATAGGTTTATTCCGCGTTTTTTCCTATTCTGTCTGGGCTATCACTGTTATCAGCTTTGTTAATATAATAATAACACATAAGTCAAATAATAAATATCACAGTATTCTTACATTCTAATTATTGAAATCACCGTAGCACAAAATTCAAGTTGAATTACATTGTCAAACTTAATATTATTTTTATTTAGGACTCACAATTTTTTCTTTGTGAATCCTCTCAGATGATATGAATCTTCGTGATTTCTCAGGCAATGGCCCTTTTGCCCTTTAGCCTACGGGGTCTTGGTGATTGTGTTGTGACACTTCTAGGACATCGCTTCCGTATTTCTCTACGTCATATACAGTAAATCATGGTTGGTCATGCCTCGTTCTTGAGCATTCTGGCCAGATGTGTTCTGTAAAACTGATGCCTTGGATGAATGTTACCTTCCTTTTGTATGACCTTAGAAAATTCTGTGTCAGCTTAGAAAATTGTTTTACATTTTCTTTTTTCTCAATTTTTTAAAAATAAAAATATTCCTTTAAAAGTAGCTTCTTCCGTGGACAGTTTCAATTATGAATAGGACTATAAAGGCTTATCTACTCAAATTGTTTTCTTTTTTATTGATCTTTTAGATATAAAATTTAGTTTTTTAATTAGTTTCATTGTGCAGTTTCATATAGAAGGAAATGTAAGGTTAGCACATGCTCCAAACTTTTTTTCTTCATATTGACAATTCTTATTGATAACTAGTTGGCTACCTGTCGCTTCGCTCCAGAAGTCTCGCTTATGTAACAGAAAACAACTTTTTATTTATTAAAAAAAACACACACACACAGGCACACACAAATTACATCAAGGAAACTAAAACTAAAATTTTTTCAAAGTTTTTTTTTAATTTAATTTTTGATGTCTATATTCTCTTAATCCACGACTGCTTTTAGAACCAGAGTGTAAATCATATATCTATGATCTATTTTTATTTTTTTTAGAGATTAAAATATACGCCTCATAGTCTAATGGCTAAGACGTCTAACTTCTGAGCAGTATTCTACCTAATAGAAATAGTGCTTCTTTCTTTTTTGAGTCTCTGTTTTATTCTAATTGTTACTTTTCAGTGGCGTTTGAGTTACAAATATTGATGGTTTTTGAGTTACAAATAGTGATTTTTTTCAGTATTCCACCTCAAAAGAAGAGTGCTTCTTTCTTTCTTGACTCTGTCAAGAACATTCCAACATCTGCCGTGTACATGTGCTTATTTTTCAATATCACATAGAATTTGGTTATGTAAGACAATTTAAAATATTGCAACGTTACGGGAATTGTAGTTCTAATTGTCATTTTCGAATTACAAATAAACTGACGGATGGAAAATAAATAAACAATCTTTGGATTAAAAAAAAAAGGTTGAATACATTTCTTATTGATGGGGAAAGGGGATGGAGAGATAAGTAAAAAAAAACATTACGAAGAGAGTTGTAGTCCCTATGGCCTAATGGATAAAACGTCTGACTTCGGATCAGAATGTTGCAGGTTTGATTCCTGTCGCGGATGTTTCACTGCAAAAATTATTTCTCTTTTCCATTCTCACAGATAATTGCGCCGGACAGACAGACACACAGACAGACAGAAAGACAGACAGAGAAATAAAAGATTTTAGTAATATAGATTTTGCACTTGAAACTATAAACATTGCTGCAGTGTTCAATTGTTTATTGTCAATGCTGTTTACAGTTTTAAGTCTACGTTGGGGAATACTACTCCGCGTTTATTCTTGCAGCTATTCGCACAACAGCAGCTATTCTTATGATAAATATGAGAATGCGCCTTGCTGCATATTGATTTGCACCACCCTATATCAAATTCAAGTTCGCGTGTTCCGTCAGGCTGTACTCCTCCATTATTTGTTCCAATGTTGACTGTATCTGAGCTTGAATTAGACTGAGCATACACCAAAGATGCAAAATTGTTTTGAGCAGAAACATTTTGCTTCCGAACAAAATGTTTTGCTTGCGAACAAAACGCTGGCAAGCAAAGCAAGTTGCTGGATATAAAATATTTTGCTGAACAAAATCCATCTAATCCCTCTAATTTGATGGATAAATATTATTTACTCTAATTAAATCGTAAGTTTAAATAGTACATTTCGTATTTTGAGCTTATATTATATTTCTTCAAATATAATATCACATTTAGACAAGAAATTTAATGTGCATTAGAAACATTTTACAGTAAAATAAAACAAAGAACGCACACAACCAAACAAAACAAATTCTCTGAGCTATTTTTTGTTACTGTGCTGGGAATCGGAGACAGTACTGTTTCAGAGCTAATTGGCCTCTCATCAGTCCAATCCGTCTAGCATATCTAGTTCAGAGAAATGGAACAATATACAAAACGGACAAACATACAAATCAATGACCCCTGAATTCCAAAAACATCAAAACAAAAATCATTAATATTAATTATTAAGTTAAAAAATATTAATCCCCAAAAATAATTAATAGCTCAGAGAATTTGTGTTTTATTTAGTTATGTGCATTCTTTGTTTTATTTTACTGTAAAATGTTTCTAATGCACGTTAAATTACTTATCTAAATACTAACCTTGTTATAATTTAATCTCTTGATGCTAAGCTAAACGCTAGCTGGGATTAATTATTCACTTCTTTTTAGTCTTGATTTTTGTTTTGATGTTTTTGTAATTCAGGGGTCATTGATTTGTATGTTTACCTGTTTTGTTTATTGTTCCATTTCTCTCAGCTAGATATGCTGCACGGATTGGACTGATGAGAGGCCAATTAGCCTTGAAACAGTACTGTCTCCGATTCCCAGCACAATAACAAAAAATAGCTTAGAAAATTTGTGTTTTGTTTAGTTATGTGCGTTCTTTGTTTTATTTTACTGTATAATAACATATGTTTGGTATTTCATTTTTATTTTATTCAGTGTAATAAAGATGCATTAATTTTTTTCTTAATAGCATGTCAAATATTTTGCAGAAGGTTATCTAATTCGTATTGAAGTGAGCAAATTCATGAACATTTCATATCGTGTGAAGTGTATATTGATAATACTATTGTATTTTGTGGTACACCCCCACCTTGTGATTCGTATTTTTGTTATCGCTCTGACATTGTTTTATAGTGCTATCAACTAACATACTAACATACTATTTTGAAATTGTATTGACAGCATGCAAACTATATCTTGGTCACCAGGTTGAGTGTTATTTATATTTATACAATTCTCATATTACATTCATATTTGTGAAATTACATCACTTTGTAACCATATCTTTCTTGTAGTGTAACTTACTTGTCACACCTAGTTCCGCAGCTATTTCTCTCCATAACTTATCTATTACATCTGTAATAATAAAAATCCGCATTCCTTTGGAGTCCGCTGCCATTAGGTGCGATTTAGTGTCAATGTGTGGTGTGATATCATAAATGACATGCTCAAAGTTTCACTGCGCAGTTTCGATTTGGAAGGAATAGATAAGCTTCGTTCATGCTCCAAATCCTTTTTCTTCTTATTGATAATTCTTATTGATAATTATAAACACTGCTGCATAATTTTCGATTGTCTCAATGTAGATGCTGTTTACATTTTACTTTAGTAGATCATAAGCTTAATGATCTGACTTTTGAGTAGCTGAGCTAAGATACAATTTATATTATGTATGTAATATTTCAAGTATGACTTACGCTTAAACCCATTTCTTTTCTTCTTAATTTCCAGTCGAATGTTTTTATAAAGTTCTATTAATGTTGTCATTAATTGTAAGCAATATTCTCGCTATATTGAATAGCCAACGTTACATTTCTAAGGTGCTCGAGCCTGTTCGTGCTCTTTATCTTTGGCCTGCCAGGGGTCCCAATTCATGGATAGTCACAAATTTCAACTTCATCTGTTGTCCGGTCGTTCACGAGATCTGTCGCCTATTGAACACTTCTGGTTCATCCTTACACAACGACTGGCACAGCAGAGACCTCCACCTACAGCAGATGAACTTTGGCACCGTGTCGAAACGGCATGGACTGACATGTCCCGAACTCACATCCAACATCTCTTCCTCTCTGCAGCGATGTGTCTCTGCTACAAGAGATAACGATTGTTTTACTGCACGCAAGTACCAGCGAGCTGCAATTGTAAACATTTCATCCTCGTACCTGTAAAATAAATATGGCTTTGATAGCTCCTGTCTTTCGTAGTGTTGCACTTTTAATGGCCAGCAGTGTACATATATCAATGCTGTTTTCGATGAGGAATAGTAAGAAATTTTTAGGAACCGAAGACGTAAATATTGTTAATATTGAGGTCTTTCAGAAATAAAAGTTTGGGAAATTGTTTGCAATTGGATGTATCTATAAAGCTTCAATAAATTCTATAGCAAACATCAGAAAAGGATTGTTTAATAACCACTATCTTTGTAGGGCAGTAGACACTACATAGCAAAGATACAAATTCGGTTTCTGTAATGTATCACATTGAATGGACTGAATCTTTTCAGAAATTGAGTATTGAAGCAATACAAAAACAAAACATTTTTTTTATTTGGGCAAAATTCTTTGGATTTTTGGATGTAAGCATTGAGAATATTCAAAGTTGCCTAAATTGCGTCTTTATATGAATTAAGGCTCACTTAAAGTAAAGTTTGGCAAATTGTTTGCAAAGAAATTGGATGTATTTGTTAAATCTTAATAAAAAGTCTAGCAAACATCTGAAAAGGATTATTGAATATACAGAAAGTAATAGAGAACGAAACTACAACAGATAAAATTGTAAAGTGCTCGATATTATTAATACGAAAATTAAAATAAATAGACAATAGATAGACAATAAATAGTTCTGAATCATAACTTATACTTACTATATAATTATATTAAATTTGTTGTTTGTCCTTCCTCTAAAATTTGTACAGGAAATTTGAATCACCCTGTATATAGATATATATAATTCATTTGCTGCAAGAAGGACATAACAGAAAATTTCTCATTTTTGGGTTGTTTACAAAAAAAAAGAATGGGTCTTTGGGGTTCTTTCTATTTGTAGAATGACATAACTGAGCTTCTAAAAACTCACCACCGGAGAGCAGTTTTTGTCAATATTGCAATATCACATTTCATCAACTTTCAGGCCTTTCAAACTAATTTTCTGAAAAATGATGTTTTTTCAGTAATGCTGTGTATTGTTGCAGCATTATTACCATATCTATCATATGTTCCATATCCATCATATGAGGAGTTTAGTTTCAAAACCCGCCATCTCCGAAATTAAAAATTTTCAGAAAATAGGAAAAATTGTACCTATGTTATTACTTCGAATTTACAAATAAACTTTTTTTTATATTGTAGGTTATAGAAAGAGTAATAAAGTGAACCAAGTCAAAAAAATCTGATTTTGACGGTTTTAGCATTATATCCTATTTTTACGCGGAGAAGGCGGTGTTTGATATAAAGTATTGGAGTTAGGGGTTTTTGAAGTAAGCTTGTGCGCCGTATATCTCGGAAATATAATTTCTTACTAGAAACATGGCAGTTCCTATTCACTGCTGTTCCTGTTAAGTCCAAATGCGGCCAGGTTTGGTACCGTAGCAATTATCGATCTAAGACTAAGACCAATCCCTAGCTAACCATTAGATCCATAATTGTTTTAAATAATTTCCGCAATGACTCGTAGTATCACCATTCAAAATAGAATATTCTTTTATTGCAATAAACGTGTTTTACATAATCGCAGTCTCACTCTAGGAAAGTCATTTTAAGTAGTTTCCTCATCCATAGCGCTGCAATCACATTTACTATCGGTTCTGGAATCTGAATATTCCATATCCTTGTAGAATCTCAGATCTGGGTTTTCTTCCCATTCTTTGCAGTACCTTGTAACGAGGAGTTTCCGACCATCCTTGATTTTGTTCTGATTTATGTGAACTCCAAGGGATATAAGATTCAGTGTTATCGACTGTAGTTTCCTTCCTCTCTTCGTAATCGAACTGAACTGCGAGAAATCGGTATTGTAATTAACTTCACCTTAGACCAACACGTTGTTATTCGTTTTATGAAAGTATATGCGTTTCACTTTGGACAACTTGAATGATAGAGTTGCTGGGGTTTTGAGAACTCCACTAGTCGCAGTTTTTCAGATAAATACTTGACAGTCTGTGAGAAATTTCTTTACCAATCCGAAATGTTCGCATATTTCGTGGTAGTCTTCCGGTTTCAGCATTGCTTCACGTTTTCTGATCTCCTGTTCGATACATCCAAAAATGCGATCGGGTGGTATGAAAGAGTGACCTAAGGTTGAGAAAACCATTGTGACAGTTTTAACGCTCTGAGGAGCACTGCACTTGAGCCACTGTGTTATCATTCCTACCATTGTGGAATTTTTATGCCCTTCACAGCCATCTGCAAAGAGCCTGATGTTTTTCACATCAGTTAAATTTGCATGTTTGAGAGTATCATTCATTGCTGATGCAATGATGTTTGATCCCTTGCCAATGTCACTCTCAAGCCAGGTAAAAATGTTAATATTTTCTTTGGGCATTTCTTTAGTCGTTGTGGTTTCTATACAACAGTAAAGTTGTTATATGGTTGTTATATGATAGTTTTGGATATGGCAGGGTTTGATAATGCATTCGCATTGGACATGGCGGGCTTTGAAGCAGCACTCGTCTCGAAATCGTATCGCAATACATTGTTATGGTGGTTTTTGAAGTTAATCTATATGCAAACGGCGGGTTTTGATTTGAACTTAGTAAAAATTCCATTAGCTCGGTATTTGCAATTTTTGGAGATGGCGGGTTTTGAAACTAAGCTCCTCATATCTACTGGTATATATATATATATATATATATATACTCCCGTGCAGCTAAATCGACTTACCCCTTCAGAGCGCACAAAAAGGCGTATATTTTTTAAATGATTTAACCGATTTTCAAAAAACATTTTTTTATTGAAAGCCTAATGTTTTTACTTTTCAAAGACAGCATTATCATTAAAATCTGTACAATATTTTCCAAATGAATGTGATCTGAAAATAAGCATAGCAAAATGCAGTCTGAACGGAATTCACCAGTTGGGCGCTGCACTCCCCTATAAAAACCCACGTGGACCGATATTTCTTATCAGTCGCTTTTCAGACATTCATCTGTACACATCTCTGCAAGTTTAATTCATTGTTTTCACAAACCCATGGATACTACGCCAGAAGACGCCACACAAGTTGTTGCTTTGCTGCAAGCAGGTCACAGTCATTCAGAAGTCGTTCGTCAACTAAACTGAGCCAATCTGCTGTCTCAAGTGTATTCAGAAGGTTTCAGGAAACTGGTACCTTCACTCGGAGCCAACATACTGGACGGCGCAGATTCACATCTGAGAGGGATGATCGCTTTATCATTTCAACTTCACTGCGAAATCGCCTATCACAGGCGTCGATCTGCAACAGGAGCTGAGACAAGTTCGTGGAGTAGCTGTTAGTTAGTGGACAGTCAGAAGACGCTTGAAGGAAGCCAACCTCACTCCAAGACGGCCCGCTAGAGGCCCAAAATTGACCGTAAGTCACCGCACAGCACGACTCGAATTTGCTCGGGAACACGTCAATTGGAGCGTAGAGCAATGGCGGTCCGTCCTATTCACTGATGAGAGCAGAATGTGTCTCCATGGTAATGATAGTAGAGGCCGGGTCTACCGGCGTCCAAGAGAGCAATTTTCACAGTGCTGTTTTGCTGAAACAGTCTCGTACGGCGGCGGTTCCTGCATGATGTGGGCTGGCATATCTCTTGAGGGAAAAACAGATCTTGTTTTCATATCTGGTGGAGGCCAAAGGGGGGGTCTGACTGCTCGACGATACATTGAGGGCATTCTCCTGGTTCATGTTGTGCCCTACTCAGGATATATCGGGGAAGACTTCATGTTGGTGCATGATAATGCCCAATGTCACTCAGCACGAACCACTCGGCAATTCATGGAGGAGGTTGGTCTCGAGACGATGTAGTGGCCAGCCCTCAGTCCCGACATGAATCCGATTGAGCATTTGTGAGACGAGCTCAAACGGAGGGTCCGAGCCAGAAATCCGGCACCGTCTAATAAAAACGAGCTCAAGATTGCGCTGGAGGAGGAGTGGAATGGGATCCCCCAAGACTTTGTCAAAACCTTAATAAGCTCTATGAGGAACCGCATGCAAGCCGTGTTACAGGCAAGGGGAGGCAATACCAAGTATTGATTAATAAAAGTTTCCCTGATTTGCTTGAATTTTTTGTTGTAATTTAATTTTAAGTATCCCCAATTTTTTTTCTTAAAATGCATGCGTTTTTATTCAAAATGCATTATAAAACAAACTATTGTATAGATTCTGATGATAATGGTGTCATTGTAAAGTAAAAACATTAGGCTTTCAAAAAAAAATGTTTTTTTTTGAATAAGCCATTTAAAAAATATACACCTTTTTGTGCGCTCTGAAGGGGTGAGTCGATTTAGCTGCACGGAAGTGTATATATAGTCGGACAGTAATATGAAATTTGAAAAATGCCAATACAACTTTCAAATTACTGTTTCTATGGAGACACAAACCAATCGTATCTTCCACATCATCAGTGGTACCAGAGTTAAAAATCCTAACTAAAATTTAGAAAATTTAGAAAAACAAAATCGCAATATTCAAAGACTTTTGCTCTTTTTTATCGTATATATATTCTTTTTTTATTTCTTTTGTTTTTTATATCTTTTTTTTATATTTTATTATTTATATCTTTTTTATTTTATTTTTTTTATTTATTTCTAGTTTCTTAAATATATATAGGGTGCGGAAAAAGTTCTCGCAATTTTTAAAAGTATTTCAACAGTAAAAAAATACCGCACTACAGAACAAGTCTATCAACGAAATGAATGATAGCGTTTATTAATTTAGTAACAATAAATAAAATCCAAAACATTTACATCAAATGCTCAAAATTTCCTCCTTTGGCCTTAATACATTTACGGAGTCACTTTCGAAAAGTGCCGACGTTGGTCGCGCATTCTTCCACTATAATCTCGTCCCAGGCACGCGTTAGAGCAGTTTTGAGCACGCCAACAGGGCGTATCGTGTCCCCGAGATTTTTTTTGCTCCATGATGGACCATACTGAGTAGTCCATTTGGTTGAGATCCGGTGAGTTTGGTGGCCAAACATCCTTACCCCAAAAGCCGAGAAACAGGTAATCACAGACGGCAATTGTTGAATTCGAAGAATGTGCTGGAGCCCAGTCCTGCTGAAGCGTAAATCCGGCTGGGCTGAAGTGCTGTGCTGCTCACGGTTCCAGTACATCACGGAGGACACGCCGCTGATAGCTGGCGGCATTAATTTTGATGTTCATCAGCGGTATCTTTCCCGTGGCGCAGATGCCGGCCCACACCATGATTGAGGCCGAAAAATGGCTGCAGTCGATGGTTTTCACAGCAGCGGTTTTCTTCTGACCCTTCTGGAGAGATTGGCAATGATATTGGTGGTTGTGAATCGGCTCGATGGTGAAAATCTTCTCGTCGGTAAAGAGGACCTTTTGCAAGTGACCACTGGTGACCAGACGAAGCATTCGGCGAGCTTTCTCAAGTCATTTTGCCTTTATCGCTTCATTCAAGTAGTGAATTTATGCGATCTTGTAGCTGCGGAGTTTCAGCTTCTTTCTGACGATATGGCAAATGCTTGTCTCATCGAAGTTCTTTAGCCATTTTGCGCAACGACACATCTGGATTGCGGCGAATTCGACAGCGGACCTTGTCGATGTTCTCCGGAGTCATCGTGGTTGTCGGACGGCCACTCCAATGACGGTCCGCGGTCCCTCCAGTCTTCTTGTAACTTTTCACGGCATCATAGACGGTCCTCTGCTTGAAACCGGTCGTGCGAACAATGTCAGACGTCTTCATTCCAGTTTTGTGCCACTCAACGACTGTGACACTTCATTTTCATGATCCATAACGTCAGTACAACTGAAAATAAACAAATAAATAAAACATATTCTGGACCAAAATAAACCGAGGAATTTAATAAAATTATTGAAGTCGACATAAAACTATGATGACAATGCCAAATCCTCGCAAAAATAAAATTGCGGGAACTTTATCCGCACCCTGTATATATATATATATATCGAGGGTCTCAAGCCAAAAGATTCTATGTGCGTTTTGCCTAATTTTTGTCCATACAACTTTCCGGCACAGAGAAAGCTGAAAGAAGTAAAAGAAGTAAAAATTGAACCTTTTGGAACAATCAGCTGACAGGCTAGAACAAAACCTTGTGGTACACGACGGAAGTCGCCATAATAAACCGTTTAGCACACAGAACTAACATTTATCAAAAGTGCACATAGAACCTTTTGGCTTGGGACCCTCGATATATATTAAAAAAAAAGAAAAACGGAAAACGGTGACAGCTATCATATCAAACTCAAAACTTCCTAAAAAAAGGATTTAATCCTGAGTTGTCATAAGATAACTTAAATAATTAGAAACCAACAGATCCTATCTAGAAGAATTAAAATGATTAAATAATATTATGAAAAAAATAAAAAATATTTTTAACTTTATGTTTTTTATAAATTTGAAATTTAAATTTATTCTGAGATTGCAAAATATATTTATTTATAATTTTAATTGGAAAATTATTATTTGTAAATTCTTTATTAGGATAATTTAAATTATGTAAAAAAATCTTCAAATTTAGAGTTAATATCAAGATATCTTTTGAGTTCTTGTATAAAAATATTTTTAAATAAATTTAAACTTACATTACTGATAAATTTATGAAATCTATTAATTTTAAATGGAAATAAAAATGTTTGTTGTCTGATCGTAGCTTAATTCTTTGGGCTACGGAGAGTGGATTGTTAGGTGCCACAGGTTCGGGCGTCGCAGGTTCTGTAATATCGGACAATGAGGATAACTTCGGAATAAGGCAGCTAATGATACATTGAGGAACAGTAATGACTTCGTAGGTGACCGGCGATGTCTCTCGGATTGTTCGGAATGGTCCACACCATGAGTGAAGTAGCTTCTCGGCCAAGCCGACTCAATGGATAGGGGATATGCACCTATATGAGATCAGCAGAATGAAAAGCTAGTGCTCTGTGATTGGCATCGTACTGTCGCTTGTTTGTGCGTTGTATGTCTCTGATATTAATCCGGGCTAGTTGATGTGCTTCGTCTAATGATGCTTTGCGAAGCACAGGATACTCTTGTTATGGCTCGAGTTGTGTTGGCAGTAGGGTGTCGATCATTGTGCGGTGGTTTCTTCCATGTAGGAGATAGAACTGAGTGTATCCTGTTCTCTGCTGTAGTGATGAATTGTTGATGAATGTGACGAAAGAAAATATAGAGCCCCAATTGCTGTGGTCAACATCAACATACATTGAGATCACATCTGCTAAAGTTCTATTTAGTTTTTCATATATACCGTTGGTTTGTGGGTGATAGCTGGAAGTCTTGTAATGAATTTACAGTTTCGGCATAATTGAAGTGTTTCGGAGAGCGTTGCGGACACCAACTGCGATCCTCAATCTTATAGATGAATCTGCGGCACTCCATGCTTCAGGATAATATCTATATATATAAAAATGAATGTATCTTTCTTTCTTTCTTTCTTTCTTTCTTTCTTTCTTTCTTTCTTTCTTTCTTTCTTTGTCTGTCCTTTATACACTCCTAGGCCCTTTGACCTATCTGGACCAAACTTTGCAGAATTACTCTTTAGGACACTGCGGAAAAGATAGGCTACCTTAGAACCCGGACCCACCCCCCAAAAGGGGTTGAAAAGGGGTAAAAGCCCTCAAAACCCAATATCCACCTGGTGGTGAAAATAAGAACTACACAACTATTCTGTAAAGTGAAAAATTCGCTCTCGTATTGGAGGCAGGGACACCACACTTGGGTGGGAGGAAGCCAACACAAAGGCTTAAGTATCCCACCCCGACCGACACCGGGACCTTATATTTAGGGCCCCTTCTCGGGCCCCCAAGTCAATTGCAAATAAGGAAAAATTCGCTCTCCTATGGGGGGGAGGGACATCCCACTTGGGTGGGGGGATGGCGACACATGGGCCTAAGTGTCCCACCCCCAATCGACACCGGGACCTTATATTTAGGGCCCCTTCTCGGGCCCCCCAAGTCAATTGCAAAAAAGGGAAAAATTCGCTCTCCTATTTGGGGCAGGGACACCACACTTGGGTGGGAGGAAGCCAACACAAAGGCTGAAGTGTCCCACCCCCGACCGACACCGGGACCTTATATTTAGAGCCCTTTCTCGGCCCCCCCCCCAAGTCAATTGCAAAAAGGGAAAACTTCACTATCCTATGGGGGCAGGGACACCATACTTGGGTGGGGGGGATGAGACACAAGGGCCTAAGTGTCCCACCACCGACCAACACCGGGAACTTATATTTAGGGCCCTTTCTCGGCCCCCCCCCCAAGTCTATTGCAAAAAGGAAAAACTTCACTCTCCTACGGGGGCAGGGACACCACACTTGGGTGAGGGGATGGCGACACAAGGGCCTGCAACACAGGATCATAATTTGATAGTAGTGCAATGTTTGATAAGAAATTTCCCTTTTTGCTAAGTTTTAGTGTTTCACTGGTTCCTGAAAAGCAAGATTGCATGTTGCAAGGGTTAGGGTAACATTCAGTATTTCCGCCAGAAGCTTCTTTCTTCCTCAAACTTTTTTATCAATTGTCTCATCAACTGTCTCATGTTTGCGCCACTATTCATAAACAACACAAGCACGAGCATGGATCCGGGATCTTTCAAGACTTTTTATTCATTCTGAAATATGCTTCCAGTCCCTCACTCTACTGAAACCAATGAGTCTCGAAACCATCTGCATGTCCTTCTTGTTGTTGTATATCAAATTTTTAAATTTCTTAATAGTTGTTCAACAGTTGTTTAATAGTTGTTAATAGTTGTTTAATAGTTGTTAACAGTTGTTTAATAGTTCTTTAATAGTTGTAAAGAATTGTTAATAGTTGTTTAATAGTTGATTGAGAGTTGTTAATATTTGTTTAGATGTTAAAAACGCTTGTTAAAAACGCTTGAAAATTCATTCGAATTTTTTATTCCTATATAAATAGTAGCCGGGTATCGTCACTTCGCTCCGGAATCCTTGCATATATAACATAAAAAAAAACTTTTTTTTTTTTAGCAAATTAATATTGAGAAAAATATGCAAGTTCCCAGCCCGTTGTGCTTTCTCCGGATAACTCATATATATTGCGAGTTGGCGCCACACACGTGGGGTTGCCGCCACACATTTCATAATCATTTCAAAGCGAAAATATAAATCCTCTTCATTCTCTATCCCGTGGCAATTTCGAAAAATCCAGCCTTATTTCTTATCTACATCATACAGGGAACCTCTGCGCAACATTTCAGCTTTTCAGGTCCAAGGGTTTGGGCTGGACGTTGATGAGTCAGTCAGGTCTTGTCTTTTATAGGAATAGATTAATCATCCTACTAGGGCCCAGCACATTAATAACAGATATTACTCATGTATTCATAATTCTTTTTATGTATTAGGATGACTCCTGAAGACGTAAAAAAATGTATGTTTTGTCAATCTAGTAATAAAAAGAAAGGAAAAAAAATGAAATTTGTAATTGGTTTTATAATAATGTAATTGGTTTTATAATAATCTGATGTTTAATGTGTGAGCCATTGAATAAAAACAGGTAATAAGAAAACGGCCCACACACACACGTATATATATATATACCGGGTGATCAATAAATAACAGGAGGTGTTTGGAGCCCTGTAGTGTGTTATGTACTGGATGAAATACAACAAAATTTGGCGACCATACATATTAAAGTATGCGGTTTTGATTTGTCAAGAAAAAAAAATTAGTACCAAACAATGCCGATAGGGGAAATTCTGGCGCTGCAAGCACATAATGTGTGAAAAAAAAAGAGTATATAACTGCCAATCGAAACAGTAAATAACAACACACCAAGTACCAATGAATAACGTTCATTATAGCAACCTACAAATTTGACTCAAGGTGACTACCAGCCTGATGTTCCACTAATTACATGTGGTACACGAGGTTTTTAACGGTGGCTCGCAGCATATTGGCATTTATTCGTCTGACATGTAACGCTATTTGATCTTTTAAGGTAGGAATGTCAGGAACATGTCCCTGATACACAATGCTTTGCAGATAGCCTCACAACCAGAAATCGCAAGGATTCAGATCAGGGACCTTGGAGGCCAATTCTGGGGAAATGCGCGACTAATTACTCTAGAGTCTGTGAAATGTTGATGCAGGACATCCTTCACCCGACGTCCGATGTGCGGTGGCGCACCATCTTGTATGAAAATGGTAGAATCGATATAATTTCTTTGCTGCAGTTGAGGTATCACAAAATTCTTGAGCTTTGACAGAACAAGTCACTACTCCATTTCTACCAACTTCTTCATAGAAGTACGGGCCAATGATAAAAGAAGCAGTGAACCCACACCAAACTGTGATTTTCGGCCAATGTAAGGGAATCTCTTTACCAACATGTGGATTTGTATCAGTCTAAATAAGGCAGCTATGTGTGTTGATATCAACGTGCACATGGAAGTGAGCTTCATCGCTCCATAATATCCGCCACGGCCACTTGTCATCCACTTCCAATCGAGCCAAAAATCACAAAGCAAACTCTAATCAGGTATTTCTGTCCCATGGGAGCATTTCTTGAATGGATGTTATTTTGTACGGATAAAATTTCAAGATCTTAAGCAGTACCTTCTGCACCGTTGACAAAGGGATATCTGTTTGTCATGATATTAAATGTGAACTGCTGGTACCCTGCTTATTAGCTATCGCCTGATTCTGAACAGCAGCTGCAACTTCTTCAACTTGTTGCTGCTTAATAAGTTTACGTCCTCGGCCTGGTTGCACATCAAGAGTTCCTGTTCTTTCAAATCTTTCAACCATTCTTCATAAGTTAGTTATGGTCATCGGTCCTCTACATAAAGGTTTTAACCGCCGGCATTCACGAAGAGCAGCATTGGCATTTTCATCTCGCTGATAAAACAGCTTGACTAATAAGACACGATTACGTAGTGACAATGCCACTGATAGGCGACTTCTTGCAGAATGACTAGAATTCCCGCAACCCCTCCTTTTATTCTCAATATTATGTCACAAAGTACCCGTCTATGCAAATTTCATGATGCATTTTTCAACCGCAGCATATATACAAAATTCCCCTATCAGCGTTGTTTCTTACTAATTTCTTTTTCTTGACAAATCGAATCCCCATACTTTAATGTGTATGGTGGCCAAATTTTGCCCCCTCCACAGTGTCACATCCCAGCAATTAACCCAATCTTCTCGGGGGTAGGGAACCACACCTTGCGTCCACGGTATCAAAAGGAGAGGCTTCCCACTTGTTCAACATATGAAACTCAAAAATGTTTATTCAAATGAGCAAAAATGATAAACTCCGAAATGACGACGTACAGCTAAATGCGAAGCTATGGCTTTAACTAATTTAATTGTGCGTACCAAGGGAATTCTCGCGCGTGGCGCTGAACAGAATAACTTTCCTACGAATTTCTAACGTTTCTTGGTGAATTGCGTTTCGTAAATTCGAAATTAACTTTAAACTTACTCGAGAGGTTATAACTGATAGATAGCTCACTTTCACATTTACTTCCATGCGGGTGTACACGCATATCTTGTTTCTTATGTATTCAATAGAGTTCGCTAATTAAAAATTAGCGTATTAAACTTTCAAAGTTAAGGTCTAAGCTTTTCCTAACTAGGACAACTTATTATTAACACTTCCTACTCTAAATGTGTGCTGAATCGTTCTCGACTTCAGTCACATAGTAATAAAAATATAGCTGCCAAAACTTATGGCGTCCGCTCAGAATTGCGGAAAAGTTAGCTAAGCTAACTAAAAGACGAACGAGAGACACAGCTCTCGTAAGCAAGCGCAGGAAACAGGAAAAGAGAGAGAAAGAGAAACTTCCTTCTTGGATGCATGTCCTTAAATCAACTATGAACCAGGCGCCAATGCCACATCATAATCTGTCGGCTAATCAGATCACAGGAATCTGGATCCGTCCAAGAGCGGTAAAGTCCATCACATGGGTGATGAGGTAAAGGTTAAACCTCGCTATTGCTTTGTAGCAAAAACAAACGCAATTCATTTAAAAGAAAAGTTAAAATTCCTTTTAAATTAAATTATGAATTAAATTTGTTAAATCAACTAAATTCACTAAGCTTAAGAAAAATCAATTATTTAACCTAAATTAATTCAAGATTCACTATTCTAACCTCTCCAACTTAAGAACTTTAAATATTAAATTAAATTAAATTAAATTAAAATTGAGTTGAAAGCTAAAATTAAAACAAACGCATTTTCTTTGCCCTTCGCCTTGAAGTAATCATTTCGGAATATTTTCTTAATTTACATTTTTTTCCTTCGAAGCTTTACAAAAGTAACAATTAAAAATTCGATATTTCAACAATGGACAGTGTGCGTATATAAGTGTTGTCACAATATATATATATATATATATATTTATATACAATTAGTTTTTTAATAAACAAAAACACATAAAAAAAATCCAGAAGACTTTTTAATAAAACCCTTTATTTTAAACATTTAATTTCATCTTCAAACAAAAGAATTGGAATTCATGAAGCATTATTAAAAGATTTAATGGAATTCATTGACAAAGAGAACGTCCTCACAAGTGCTGGTATATGGGTTACTTTAGCCGTTCGGTCTGTCACAGAAAACCTAAGGATGTGTCGGTCTTTATGTGCTGTTGTCCACTTGAATATCTCTGCATTATAATTATATCCAATCGAATCCTTCAGGACGGAATGATTAGACGCACCTTGATGATGTGATTATTATGCTTTCCACTGAATGACTATTCGCCCCGCTCAATGTCCGATAATGAATAGTGCATGATTCCATCTTCCAGACTTGATACATAGTTTCAAGAACACTGCTCAACATGTGTACGCCTTTTTAAATGTTTTCCTATAAGCTCGAATGATACTCGAATGACGCTCGAATGATGCTCGAATGATACTAATGAATATGACTTTTTTGCTATCTTTGACATGATAGGGTACTCCCGATGACATTAGCCATTAATTATTTGTTTGCCTACTGTTTCATGTTGTGTATTCTGATATTCTAAGATTAATCTACTGGATGTTGTGTTATGTTTACATTATTATTAGCATAAAATAAATGCTAGTTAAATTTAGGTATCATAATACATATGCAATTGGTATCATAATACATATTGCAAATAGGTATCATAATACAGTCAACTCTCGATAACTCAGGGAGGCGGAGTGATTTGTCCGAGTTACGAAAAGTCCGTCTTATCAAGGGAAAATAAAGTTGTGTCTAAGAAATGAAAATTGATATTTTTTCTGAAGTAATATACTTTAATGTGACGAGATAAACAAAACATTTAAGATAAGATATATACACAAAACACAATTAGGTACTGGAATGGAAAAGACAGATTACAATAGGCATGTAGTACAAGCAAATTATCTATACTGTATATACTGAACAATAAAATTAATACTACTGTACTCAATATTTTTGTTAGAATCTGACTCACACACTCTTTCGGTAGGCTTATTATAGAAGCACGATAGTAATTGGTGTGTCACTGTGATAATATTTTGCTCAGCAGATGTAGGTGTAAAGAGGCTGTCAATTTTCCTTTATGAATATTTTTGATGTTACTTCCAAACACTTATCTCCTGTTCAGTCCTGAAATTTCTATGGAATGGCTGTAGTTCTTGGTCTAAAGTCGAATCTATATCACTAATAACCATTTCTAGAACTTCACCAGCACATGATAGCTTGGATTCAGACCAGGGCTGTAATTCTGCCTGCTCATCTCTATTCTGATCCGTGTTGATAGAAGACAGAACATAACGAGCGATCTCTTCCTCTGTCTGGATCTGGTAGTTAGGGTCTCCATCTTCCCCATCTAACCACTCGCGAACGTTGTGGGTTGATCACAGGTTTACTGTTATTTTTTTCCAAAACCAGTGTCAATGGCTTTCTCTGAACTGGCATGGTGTGTATGGAAGCTTGTGATGTACAAGCGTGAGGGTGAGTTAGGATATTCAGATAGTAGATCTCTACCTGCTCCCTGCATTACTCTACTTCGATAAAATGTTTAGTCTACCAGCATGCTGCTAGCGTTTAGAAACTGAAATTTTTTTTCGGAAAATTATCCGAGATATCGAAGTCCGAGTAATCGAGAGTTGACCATATTACCATAATAAAAATGAATATATCTTTCTTTCTTTCTTTGTTTCTTTGTCTCTGTGTCTCTTTGTCCTTTATACACTCCTAGGCCCTTTGACCTATCTGGACCAAACTTTGCAGAATTACTCTTTAGGACACTGCGGAAAAGATAGGCTACCTTAAAACCCGGACCCCCCCCCCCCAAAGGGGTTGAAAAGGGGTAAAAGCCCTGAAAAACCCAACATCCACCTGGTGGTCAGAATAAGAACTACACAAATATTGTGTAAAGTTAAAAATTCGCTCTCCTATGGGGGGGCAGGGACACCACACTTGGGTGGGAGGAAGCCAATACAAAGGCTGAAGTGTCCCACCCCGACCGACACCGGGACCTTATATTTAGGGCCCCTTCTCGGGCCCCCAAGTCAATTGCAAATAAGGAAAAATTCGCTCTCCTGTGGGGGGCAGGGACACCCCACTTGGATGGGAGGATGGCGACACATGGGCCTAAGTGTCCCACCCCCAATCGACGCCGGGACCTTATATTTAGGGCCCCTTCTCGGGCCCCCCAAGTCAATTGCAAAAAAGGGAAAAATTCGCTCTCCTATTTGGGGCAGAGACACCACACTTGGGTGGGAGGAATCCAACACAAAGGCTGAAGTGTCCCACCCCCGACCGACACCGGGACCTTATATTTAGAGCCCTTTCTCGGCCCTCCCCCCAAGTCAATTGCAAAAACGGAAAACTTCACTATCCTATGGGGGCAGGGACACCATACTTGGGTGGGGGCGATGAGACACAAGGGCCTAAGTGTCCCACCACCGACCAACACCGGGAACTTATATTAGGGCCCTTTCTCGGCCCCCCCCCCCAAGTCTATTGCAAAAAGGGAAAACTTCACTCTCCTACGGGGGCAGGGACACCACACTTGGGTGAGGGGATGGCGACACAAGGGCCTAAGTGTCCCACCCCCAATCGACACCGGGACCTTATATTTAGGGCCCCTTCTCGGGCCCCCCAAGTCAATTGCAAAAAAAGGAAAAATTCGCTCTCCTATTTGGGGCAGGGACACCTCACTTGGGTGGGAGGAAGCCAACACAAAGGCTGAAGTGTCCCACCCCCGACCGACACCGGGACCTTATACTTAGAGCCCTTTCTCGGCCCTCCCCCCAAGTCAATTGCAAAAAGGGAAAACTTCACTATCCTATGGGGGCAGGGACACCACACTTGGGTGAGGGGATGGCGACACAAGGGCCTAAGTGTCCCACCTCCGATCGACATCGGGACCTTATATTTAGGGCCCCTTCTCGGGGCCCCTAAGTCAATTGGAAAAAAGAGAAAAATTCGCTCTCCTACGGGGGACAGGTCCACCACACTTGGGTGGGGATGGCGACACAAGGGCCTAAGTGTCCCACCCCCAATCGACACTGGGACCTTATATTTACGGCCCCTTCTCACGAGCCCTTTCTTTCTTTGAGTGGCATTGCAACGCATGCCGGGTACAGCTAGTCCTCTATAAAAAATTTTGCTACTTCCGATGCGGTGGCGTTCGGCAGGGCTTTAGTGACTACATATTTCGTGAAATGATCTTCTCTTACAGCGAATTAATTATTTCTTCTGCAAGACCTTGTGCTGACTGACCTTCAACCTCTCTAAAGCAGAAGAAAACTTTGCAAATTTTCAACTCAACAGGTTTTTCAGTTTCGTTGTTCTCTATTTTCACATACCTATAAACTTTACTTAACTGGTCGGTCTCAGATACATCTTGGGCTGTGTCCAAAATGAGTAAAAAAAAAAATCATTTTGAAGCTCATGTGTGATTTCATCTTTAACTTGTGAGGATAATAAATTGATCAGCTCATTTTGAATTTCCAGACTTAGATATTTTACTGCACCATGTGGATGTCCTAGCAATTCTTGCAACACAGGATCATAATTTGATAGTAGTACAATGTTTGATAAGAAATTTCCCTTTTTGCTAAGTTTTAGTGTTTCACTGTTTCGTGAAAAGCAAGATTGCATGTTGCAAGGGTTAGGGTAACATTCAGTATTTCCGCCAGAAGCTTCTTTCTTCCTCAAACTTTTTTATCAATTGTCTCATCAACTGTCTCATGTTTGCGCCACTATTCATAAACAACACAAGCACGAGCATGGGTCCGGGATCCTTCAAGACTTTTTATTCATTCTGAAATATGCTTCCAGTCCCTCACTCTACGGAAACCAATGAGTCTCGAAACCATCTGCATGTCCTTCTTGTTGTTGTATATAAAATTTTTAAATTTCTTAATAGTTGTTCAACAGTTGTTTAATAGTTGTTAACAGTTATTTAATAGTTCTTTAATAATTGTAAAGAATTGTTAATAGTTGTTTAATAGTTGATTGAGAGTTGTTAATATTTATTTAGATGTTAAAAACGCTTGTTAAAAACGCTTGAAAATTCATTCGAATTTTTTATTCCTATATAAATACTAGCCGGGTACCGTCACTTCGCTCCGGAATCCTTGCATACATAACATAAAAAAAAACTTTTTTTTTTAGCAAATTAATATTGAGAAAAATATGCAAGTTCCCAGCCCGTTGTGCTTTTTCCGGATAACTCATATATTGCGAGTTGGCGCCACACACCTGGGGTTGCCGCCACACATTTCATAATCATTTCAAAGCGAAAATATAAATCCTCTTCATTCTCTATCCCGTGGCAATTTCGAAAAATCCAGCCTTATTTCTTATCTACATCAAAAAGGGAACCTCTGTGCAAATTTCAGCTTTTAAGGTCCAAGGGTTTGGGCTGGACGTTGATGAGTCAGTCAGGTCTTGTCTTTTATAGGAATAGATTAATCATCCTACTAGGGCCCAGCACATTAATAACAGATATTACTCATGTATTCATAATTCTTTTTATGTATTAGGATGACTCCTGAAGACATAAAAAAATATATGTTTTGTCAATCTAGTAATAAAAAGAAAGGAAAAAAAATGAAATTTTTTTGAACTGGATGTAATTGGTTTTATAATAATCTGATGTTTAATGTGTGTGAGCCATTGAATAAAAACAGGTAATAAGAAAACGGCACACACACACACGTATATATATATATATATATATATATACCGGGTGATCAATAAATAACAGGAGGTGTTTGGAGCCCTGTAGTGTGTTATGTATTGGACGAAATACAACAAAATTTGGCCATCATACACATTAAAGTATGCGGTTTCGATTTGTCAAGAAAAAAAAAATAATACCAAACAATGCCGATAGGGGAAATTCTGGCGCTGCAAGCACATAATGTATGAAAAAAAAGAATATATAACTGCCAATCGAAACAGTAAATAACAACACACCAAGTACCAATGAAAAACGTTTATTATAATAAACTTCAAATTTGACTCAAGGTGACTACCAGCCTGATGTTCCACTAATTACATATGGTACACGAGGTTTTTAACGGTGGCTCGCAGCATATTGGCATTTAT
>JAFIDM010058807.1:217022-227061 GCA_023159025.1 Thereuonema tuberculata | reverse complement strand
ATTAACACACTTTTGCTTATTCACAGTTACTGTAAGTTCACTTTTCAGAATCACTTGTTTTGCAACATGATCAAACCTTTATTATAATCATGTCCGTATTTCTGTGAATAATTGCTGGATCTTTGATAACCTGAATATCCATCCGAATAGTTTCTGCAATGGTTATCTCTCCATCTTCCTCACCTTTGTTTACCCCACCATAGCCATTACGACGATAACTGTCCTGTTGCTGGTAGTTATATCTGTCACTTCGTCCACTTTGCCTATCATTACCACCGTACCTCGAAGACTTGTAAGTAAAAGATCTCTGTGGAGTCATATTACTGTAGGCACCACGGCCAGCAAAACTTGAATGTCTTAACATTCTGTAACCTGAAGAATCCAATTGAGCCCTTTGGCTGGAATGTGACATCACTATTTGAGACCTCCAATTTCTTGACTGATGAACACTTAAATCCGATCGCCTCATGACTTTCTCTGGTTCAGTGGCATCAGTTAACCGTTTGGCGGGAAAAATGATATCTTCTTTGTATTGGGGAACTTTAAAATTAATGCAGACAGCTTCATTATCTTGCAGAGTTGTTAAACGTAAGCGAGGCTTTTCTCAAATGTACTTAATAGACCAGAGAGGTCGGCTGTGTTAGTTATAAAATCTCTTAAAAACAGATTTTCATCAGGACCACCAGTGACATCTTTTCACCCTTCTAAAAATTTGAGACATAGTTGATATAATGACGATATTCAGCTGTAGACATCCAAAATAAAACTTTAATGAAGGAAAGGAAACTGGAGAATAGTATGTCAAAAGTTCGGAAGATTTTATAAAAAGTTTAGTCTGCAAAATTACCTTAGGGGTATTTCTAACAGCAATTATTTATTTACTTTTATTAAAATATATATTGGTATATTGCTACCGTGTTTTTGTGTCGAGCACAAACGCACGGTGGCGGGGTAACGGAATGCGACTGAACACGAGGTTCTAAAATAACAGAGACTTTTATTAACTCGGTTAGGATAAATTACAGGTAAATTGCGAAATGAGGATGACGATTCTTCGGTTCCTCAGAGTTGTCTTCCTCCAAACGGAATGTCGTCTGCGTGGTCTTCCTCCAGTTGGCGGGACGTCCGGATAAGTCCACGGTGACTGGGTTTCCTTTGGGCAGTCACGGAAGACGATCCCCGTAGTCTTGGGCCTTACACCGAACCTCTTCGGAACTCTGCGGCGATGGGATGACTCCTCAGGGCAAGGGTTGACTTTTCCCGTTGCCTTCGGGTGATGACCGAGCCTCTTCGGAATTTTGCGGCAAAGGAGTTACTTTACACGGCATGGGATGACTTTCCCCGTTGCCGTCCAACGATACCGGAACCTCTTCGGTACTAACTGGCTTCACAGCTGAAGTCTTCTCTGTCCCGGTTGGGAATCCTGGCGGGTCGTTTTCCAAATTTACTACCGGATACTGTCGCCCGGTCGGGCGCCAAGCGATGCTCCCGTCTCCCGGTTGGGATCCTTCAGAGAACTCCACGTCACGCAGTCGCTTCAGCTTCTATCTTCGGTTGGGACGTTTCTTCTCCTGGGCACCTGCCCACGTCTGGATTTCGTACGTTCCCTCCCGAAAGAATGCCTTGCTTCTGGACTCCTGTCCAAAGCCGAATAGGATCGCACCTCTTCCCCTGTTGCTGGGCCACTGCTTGACGTCCACGTCGTTCCTCTCTGTTCTCCTTCCAACGGAGTCCCTCTGTATGGGCGGTTGTCCTTTGACGTTCCGCTCTGTTCTTCTCTCAACTGAGATCCTTTATCTGGGCGGTTGCCCTAAGACGCACTGCTACACGTTCCCCTAAGTGGAGTCCTTCCTTCTGGGCGGATGCCCCTCGACGTTCTGCTACACGTTCCCCTTAGAGGAGTCCTTCCTTATGGGCGGATGCCCACAGACGTTCTCGTACTCTCTGCTCCAACTGGAGACCTGGATGGGCTGCTTCCCCACGACGTTCTGCTGTTCAGGCGCTCTGCGCCTGGTTTTATAGGCGTTGATTGCCTCAAACGAGGCTCCGGACTGGTCGACCCGGTGGAGGTAAGCTGGGTTGGTCGAGTCGACTCTGCTGAACGGGGGTGGTCCAAAACCGCAGGTAACAATATATCGCTTTGTGCAATTCGTGCTCTCTAAAAAGTGACTATGAGTTACATGGAAAATGACCTGAGTTCCTGTATCTTTTCTTTCTAGGAAAAAAGCCCTGAACCTGACTAATTAAAGGTGTGGAAACACTTATATTAGCTCTGGAAATGCCCAATATAAATAGTCTGATCATTGCCAGCCGAAATATAGAAACAAACGATACGGGACGTCTTAAATTTAAGAGGAATTCAACAACAGTTTTTAAATCGTTAATCCTAGAGTTTAAAATAAAAGAATGTAAAAATTTCCGTTTAATACAATCTGTTTCTAAGAACTATTTAGAGGGATTATTCTGCAAACGTGTTTCTTCCAACAACATTCTTGGTGTAGTAGTTTCCAATTTTTTTAGCAATTTTAGCTTATTTACTTTTAATAATCAATTTTGCAATTTGTAGTTTTGCTTTTAAATGTAATTGTGCCAACTTATAAATAACTCAACTTAAAAAAAATAACTATTATTTCACGAGTGACAAAGAAGCCACGTAGGCTTCGAAAGCTTTCTTGTATAGTAATGTATTTTTAATGTTTTAAATTACATCTACTTTTTAAACCAATGGTTGTTCGGCATTAATTGTCTCTTACATCTCTTGAATTCTTTTACTTTTAGTGTACGTTTCCCAGGAGTAATATAAAGTGTGGTGATCCGCCTCAAATAGCTGAAGTAAAGACATTACAGGGGAGTTGTGTAAGAGTAAAGTTTGGTAAGAAAAAATTATTTTTATTAAAAACGAGCTTTACCCGGATACATGTCAAGTTGCTTATATTAAGTAAAAAAATCTCTTTGAAATGATTAAAAAACACAGTCTTCCTAAATTTGTTTTGTTAACTGCTATTGATCGTAGAGTGATGACATCTGCATTAAAAATCTTCTGTGTAAAAATTCTAAATTAAAAAAAAAAGAATCATCAAAATCGGTATAGTAGTTTTGAAGAAGTGCTATCATAAATATTCATAATGTTCGTAGTGTTCGTTCCAACCACGTACTTGTATGGATGGTCGAGTTGCTCAGTTCTTTAGGAGGCCGACGTGATTTGTGATTATGGCTGGCAGATTGTGCTTATTATTCCAGAAAGCGTAATTCTAGTTGTAGACTACTCTTAGAGAATGTGACAAAACTAACTTGAAAAAGGATACTTTCTTCTTATCCTTAGATTTTTTTTTTTAAATTATAGTCGGACTTTTAGATATGTTGAACAAACTATACGGAGTACACAAAAAAGAAACTGTTTTCTTTTTGGAGTGATCTGTCCAGAGGTCATGTAATTTAAAAGGCAGTTAATTTGCGATGTATCGATGATATCTCTGTAACTATCAGACTAATGTAAATGACGTTTTTATTTCTTATAAAATATGAAATTTCAAAGCATTAAAAACGTAAATATGCTTATTATGAATTATTTCTAAAATTCAGATGAAAATTGAACTAATTAAATTAAATGCTACAATTCTATCGTACATGGGTTCGATATTTCATTGAAACTCCTGGACTTTTATAGTATCGAGTTGACAAGCCTCATTTTTTTTCTTGGTACAGCCTCACATTTTTATTTAGTGCTTAACTTCTGTTATATTTTCCTGGTAAAACATATCTTATGTTACTCCAGAGATTACTAGAAAATACACCAATGAAAGTTTCATTAAAATCGGACAAATATAATTAATATTAGAATAAACAAAGAAACAAACCAAATTCACGAATGTTAACTCTTTCTAATAGTAATAAATATTTATTTTATTTTTTAAGAACTATATTCTTTTAAGAAGAGACCACTAGCTGTACTTCTTGCTTAAGATTTTTTTCCGCAATGACTGAATCAATATTTAGGACTTCAGTTGAGCTTGTTTCTGTTTTTATTTTGTTACTATACCAGTATGTAACTTTTGGTGGTTGCGTCCTTTATTAGGTTTATTGTTAATTTCAGGTACGTAAAGATGGTTGCTATTTAATGGCAAACTCGCCTGAAGTAAATAAAAAAGTGCAAAAAGAATCATTTAAAGCGAAATGTATTCTGAGAGACCTGATTAATCGATTGCAAGTATTGTGAGATACCAATTAACCAAAGTAACACATTAAGAAATTTTGGCAGACCTCTAATTGCTAAGTCAATCACTTAGTCAGTATTGCAGCCCATTTCAAAAAACTTCATTTGTTTACTATTATTTTCACCTTATATTCAGTTTTTGCAGCAACCACATCTGGATATTCATCTCAAAATATAGTTCCTAATCATAGCTAGATGTCCATGTTTTCTTGTTCAATTAAAAACTTTAATGCTAACCATGAAACGTTACTTTATGGTTATTTTACTCTTATTAACAGAGTGTGGATGGAGGGAGGTGGTGAAGCTTCCTTATCTAACGTGGTATGCTTTAGCCATACGTAAAAGACAAAGGAGACCTCTATGTATTAAGCTGGTTTTTGGTCCCAACACAAAAACCACCTCAACAATGCAACAAACAAAAAACAATGTGGTATACTATTGTCTCTATATTATTGATACCACTTTAGAAACTTGTGATGCTCTGTTATTAGTTGGATGACTACTTATCACCTTTAGCCTGTATCTTCCTCCAGAACATTAATTTAAACTAACCTTATTGATAAATTGCCTCTTTTTTTTACTTGGTAACTTAAATTCTCATTCTCCGATATTGGTTCTTCATCCACAAACAAAGGTGTTATTATTAAAGATCTGCTAGTTCAGTATCGACTTTATATTTTCAATAGAGGAGCTATTTAAACATTGTTTTTTCAATAGAGGATCTCTTTATACTTGATTCTGCTTTATTTTCCGCCTATTTTTTCTGGGAAATTGACAAATCTGCAGCAGTAATCTTTTAGCAGTCGTTGTTCACAAACTCCTACGATCTTCAGCTGACCTTCCTTGTTGAAGGAACTCTGTTTCATCAGATTTTTATCTTCAGTTAGAACCATTGTTTGATCTGATTGCATTAACAAGATTATTCATAATGTATATTGTATGAGCACATCCACTGTTCATCTTGCCAAGTCAGATGTCTTCACATTTGCTCATCTTAAACCTTGGTAAAACGCTCTATATCTCAGTAAGAAACGTTCGGCGCAGAACATGGATATCTTCATCATTATCCTGTAATCAAGATTTTTTTTCACATTATTTATAGACGTGTTGAGTTACATGTTAGAGTATCTCTATAAACTGAGAATTGTACTGAACACATTCAAATATCTAAGATGATTTCGTTTATCACAATGAATTCTGTCATTTTGATGGCTTTACCATAGACACTCCAGGAGGGGTTTTCCAATACAGAGTGACTCTGATATATCAATATGAATTTTTTACAGCCCAACAATTTTTTGCTTAAATATTGGATTTATTGAATTACTGAAACAAGGCATTATTGTTTGTTGGAAACTAAGTGATATCGTAATCCTGGATATGAAGACGCAAATTCTCTGGACAACTTTACTGCCGTCCTTTACTAAGCCAACTTCAATACATGCTAGTAGCATCTGTATAATCATTCATTTGCGGCTGAAGACTCGGCTGGCAGCAAGACGGTGACGAAATTAAATGAAAGAAGCTTTATCTAATTCCTTCTCTTGTTCACTCCAAGTTATAGAATGAATGACAGTTGTCTAGAAGTTGTTTTTGACACCCCTTCGTATTAGACAGACACACAAGCATCTATTACTGCAATTCCTCCAATGTGCACTGCATTTAATGTAATTTTATCATGCATCCGGCTTTTAATCAATTTTGTTGTTTTTAAGCATAATTCTTCTTCTCATATAAATTAATTCTTTTAAATAATTAATTCTTATATATAATATATTTGTATTATTTTAAGTTGTTTATAAATTTATCCTTTTTTTTAAATATAGTATATTCATTCAGATTTTGTTATTTTTCTTCCGTACCTTTGTTATCAATATTCTGGCGAAAAGTGTCTGTTTTAAATAAAATACAGAATTAAGATCTCATATTGTTTTTTTGTTAAATGCGATCTCCAACTCAAATATGACATTACAAAAAGAAAATTAGATAGATCTTTGAGATGTTTCTTAAACATATTTTATTCAAAGCTAATTTATTTCTGATTTCTTTTTATTTTAAATCTTGAATGAATGTAATAAAAACAGTTAATTTTCCTAAATTAAAAGCTGTAGTACAAATACGGCTGTTTTGATATTATAAAACTAAAGTTGTGATTCCACAAATATTATTTTTACATTCTGTAATGTTTATATATATATGACATATATGCAATGGCCTATGAGGGCGCTGGAGTTAACTCCTAATGTTTCAATGACTCACGACTGAGACGAGATGGGTGGTATCACCCGCCTGTATCCCGGGAGAAAAAAACCCGATACCATTCTACAGAGGACTGGCTTGATTCTAGAAACCAGTCTGGAGGAGAATTCATTGTTTAGGAATTCCCCGATCCCACAAAAACAGTCAGCCACCTTACTACTTAGCTACCCGGACAAAATCTTTGTTTACACTTCAGTTTATTGGTCCACACCTTGTAGCAATTTACCAAAGTTACCAGATACTAAAACTATAAACATTGAAATGTTAGATAAAGCTTTCTTACGATTAGGTTCTTTGGTGGAGAGAGTATTCATTTTAAAAAGTATCTCTATAAAATAAATCCTTAGACAGTTTTGCTCTGCATACAGACAAGTTAAAATGTTATAGATATTTAAAAGCAAGACCTTCTTTTATAGATATTTCCGGCGCCTTTAATGGTTCAATGTATACAAAATTCAAATTTTTCTTGTGCTAATTTTAACTTTTTAGATGAATTGAGTTACACAAGGAGACGACTAAATAATTTTGATCAACTTACGTAACAACAATACAATATATATCTGAAAATCAATAAGAACATTTGATTTCATTAAAAATATGAAAAATTGCTTTCCATAAATCACATTTTTTAAATTTATTATTGAAAATATAATTATAAGTTTAAAATAAATCTCTTGATTTTCGTTTTATTATTATTAATGATCTTATTCTAATTTTAGGAACAAAGCTGAGGCATATAGATGAAAATACATCTATTCTGTTCAAGATTACAACTGCAGAAAGAGAATGTATTGGTGTAGTAAGGAATTTTCTTTTAATTGATTTTATAAAACTACATTACATTACATTATTATTATTATTATTATTTAATTATATTATTACTACATTTGCGTGTGTCAAGCAAATGTATGTATCTGTGGATGTGTGAGTGTATGTGTTTGCATACATATGAAATCATAATTAAAAAAAATTAACTTTATAATTAAAGTTAATTTTTTTTAATTCCTGGACAACCGTCATAAAACAAAAAATATAGAAAATGTAAAATGCCATTGTCCTTCAAAGTAATTTCCCTTCGCAGTTGAACACTTATTCTAGCGATCATTTACATTTCATTACCTTTCTTGGAGATATTTTGTGGTATCTGCGTCAGTGCTGCTGCTGTTGCCTCAATAATCTCTGCTCACAAATTGAATCTATGTCGTTTAAGGATCGCTTCAGCTTGGGAAACTCATAGTAATCACACTTAGCTGCATCTGCACAGAATGCAGGGTAGTGTAAAACAATATTTTATCTCTAGAACTAAATTTATTGGCAAGGAAAAATTATTAAGAAATAAAAACCAAAGACCGCATCTAAATAAATAAGTAAATCACGCCTTTGAGTTTCTCAACAAACTGCCGTTTCCTCCTTATTAGGCACTCATCAGCCCGATCCACCCTTCTTGATGATAAATCCAGAAAGGAGTAAAAAGAAATGGAACTCAACTCCGCTCCCAAAAGTGACTGCTAAACAAAATAAACAACGTAAGCCAAAATTAGAGGCAATATAATCACAAGAGCTAAATTTAACGTGCAGGAAAATTATTAAGAAATGAAAACCAAATATATCTGTAGAGGGAAATAATGAGGCAGAGCAATATTTTAATTTTAATTTTATGGAATGAAATATATTTACAACCTGAATTCCTTATCGGAATTACTGAGATGGACTATGATGATAGTTCAATGAATTTATTAGACTTCTTGAATTCAGTTTCAACTTGCATCTTGAAATGATTTAATAAAATACAACTGTCAGTTCAATATGCACTATTCAGATACACTTATAAGTTACACTTTAATAGTTCTCTACTTATGTCCACTATCCAATTCTTCTTATCGAATATTAACGTCGATATCTTTTATTAAAATTCAAGGCACAAAATACTGTAGCACTAATTCACCTTGCACTATCACTTATTTCAGATATTGCACTTTTAATTTACTTTAATTCGAGGCACTCTAATCGATAATATCACTTAATTTAATAAGTTCAGTTTTATAAATAATATTTTCAACCAAAACAATATTTTCCTTTTAATTTCTGAACTTTAGAAATTAAATGCTTGATCTGCACTATTTTAATTTCTTGACTTTAGAAATTAAATACTTGAGGCTTGCGAACACTCGCGTAATGGGATTTCACCATTTTAGGAAAAGTTCACTTGCGCATTTTCTATCTTGATTCCTTTAAATGCTAATTAATAGGAAAATAAATTACTCACAGTTCTTTGCAGAATAATTCGTAGATACATACCTGTTGCCAATTTTGATGAATTTGAAGTTCACTTTGAATTTGCTGTTTGTGCTAACATCCCTTTACTAAATGGGTTCAACTTGAATTCTTCTAAGGATGCGTAGCTTAAACGATTTCCCATTTGTTTATGGTTTTCGTTGTTCGGCTTGAGTTTTATGCTTCGACTCTGGTATCTTCTTGTATCGTTCGTCTGAAGCTTACTTTGGTTAGCCGGTTCTTCTACTTCATTATAGCTTCTCATTGAGCTCACTTCAAATTCCTTCTCACTTCTCATTTGCGTATCTTCGCTTCTTCTCGCATTGCGCATTTGAGCTGCTCTGTTTCTCGTCTGCTTCACTTTCGTGCTACTCTTTTTATTTTCCGTAACTATATTACGTAACGAAGATGTTAATTATGGAAAATTTATTTGCATTTTAACTTTTGCAATTTTTATTTTAAATTATGTTTAAAGCTTTTCAATTAATTATTATAATTTCTATTTTAAAATAAAATAAAATTATTCTACAATATCACATAAATAAACATCAAGGAGGGTGGATCGGACTGATGAGTCCCTAAAAAAGACGAAACGGCCTATTCCGATTCCCTCTATTGACAAACGCAAAGGCGTAATTTGTTTATTTATGTGCAGTCTTTGGTTTTCGCTTTCTCAATGTTTTATCTATTTATGTGTATATCTATTTGTTTGTTTATTATTGTTTTCACATTTTTCTTTCTAGTCATTTTTTGCTCATCATTGATTTCAAGTTCTAACTTAGTCTTTTTTTGTTCTCCTTTCTTTGAATTTAAGCAAGCCACAGTAATTCATTTCCCGTTTCAGCTTGTCCATCCCCACACTATTAAAAACATATCTTTATTATCCTTATTACGTTATATTCTTATTACTACTCCTCATTAAGATCAAAATTCACTTTTTATTTAATTTACAAAATATTATTTTTTTGCTCATGATTATTTTGGAATTGCTGCAGTCTTTGAAGTTCTGTGTATTTGTTTTATGTCAGAGTCATTTTTCGAATTGATTGAATGCAAACTTTAAATCAAATAATAATTTTTAAATAATTTTTACAAGTGAAAGCTGCAGGAGAGGGTCCATTACAGGTGGTCGATCATGAGCAATTTACTTTGAGCAATTTGATCATGAGCAATTTACAATGGTGGTTATGACCACTGTGGATTGCTCCTCCTCAGATAGATACTCTTCAACACTGAGAAGTTACTGTAGGTCCTTTTTTTGAGGGATTTCCTCACTCCGGGATGAGATATTAT
>JAFIDM010058807.1:181446-199821 GCA_023159025.1 Thereuonema tuberculata | reverse complement strand
CCCCTTCTCTCTCAAACAGACTACCTCCACCGACACAATCAGGTAGCGTCGATCGTTCATCAACAACTAGCACACAAGCATTCACTTATTAAGAGCATGGTCCCGTACTACAAGTACATACCACAAAGCGTATTAGAGTCACCCTCATATAACCTATACTGGGACCGCCCCATTCACACAGACAAAACCATACATCACAACAGACCAGACATCACACTTGTTGATAAGGTCAACAAACAGACCTATCTAATTGATATTGCAGTGCCTATCAGCAAGAATAAATCTTCTGCCAAACAATAAGGCTCCTGGATGTGACAATATCCCAATCGAATTGATAAGGCAATCTGACGCAGCAATTGATATTATTACACATTTATGCCAACAAATCTGGAAAACGTGTAAATGGCCCAAAGATTGGACGAGATCTGTGTTTATTCCCATCTTGAAGAAAGGAGATAATACAGATTGTGGAAACTATCGAACGATTGCACTCATATCTCACGCCAGCAAGATTATGTTAAAAATTATCCAAAGGAGACTACAGCCCTTCTTAGATAGGCAGTTGTCTGAAGAACAAGCAGGTTTCCGGAAAGGCAGAGGAACGCGAGACATCATAGCAGACACGAGATGGATAATGGAGAAGGCTAAAGAGTTTCAAAAGGACGTCTTTTTGTGTTTTATTGATTACAGCAAGGCCTTTGACTGTGTAAGTCATACTAAGCTTTGGGAAACATTGGAGAGTATGGGTGTACCGGGCCACCTGATTTGCCTGATAAAGAATTTGTATAAGGATCAAGAAGCAACAGTCCGTACAGAGTACGGCGATACAGAATGCTTCAAAGTTGGAAAAGGTGTTAGACAAGGCTGTATCCTTTCACCATTCCTGTTTAATCTCTATGCAGAAGCCATTTTTAATAAAGCTGGACTTGCTGATAAAGAAGGAATAAAAATTGGAGGAAGAGTCATCAACAATCTGCGATATGCTGATGACACCACGTTAATATCAACTAGTTTGGAAGGAATGAAAGATCTTTTGGGATGTGTCCAACGAGAAAGCGCTAATATGGGACTCTTGATCAACACCAAAAAGACAAAGATTCTGACTACGTCCATGTACCCCGGAAACATTATGGATTTGGATGGATTTCAAATGGAGGTGGTAAAGGACTTCAACTTACTCGGCAGTATGATCACCTCCGAGGCAACTACATCCCACCGGAGATCAGGAGAAGAATAGCTATGTCAAAGTCAACGATGAAGTCACTGGATAGAGTTTTTAAGTCAAATAACATCTCTCTAACGACCAAGAAAAGACTTGTACAGAGTCTGGTCTTTTCTGTGTTCATCTATGGATGTGAAAGTTGGACAACAAAGATACGAGACAAAAGACAGATTGATGCCTTGGAGATGTGGTGCTGGAGAAGAATGTTATCGATACCATGGACAGCTCGAAGAACGAACAAATCAATTTTGGATGAAATCAAACCGGACATCTCACTCGGTTCTAGGATCACCAAATTACGTCTTGCCTACTTTGGACATATTATTAGACGTGATAGATCTTTAGAGAAGGACATTATGTTGGGAAAAACAGAAGGCTCTAGACGAAGAGGAAGACCAGCAACCAGATGGCTTGACACTATTACAACTACGACAGAAATGACCCCGGCCGATCTTTGTGAACTCGCACGTAATCGTTCTTCCTATAGATCGTTCATCCATCAGGTCGCCAAGGCTCGGAATCGAGTGAAAGGCCGTCATTGATCAGCAAGAACATGCAGAAAACTCACGCAGACAAGATCAGTAAATACACTGATCTAGCACACGAGCTCCAGAAGCAGTGGAGGCAGGATCGAGTACGTGTTGTACCCATCGTTCTGGTGCCTCACACATTGCACCACAGTCTCAGCACACTGGGACTTCACAAAAACACTTATGCCCAACTGCAGAAGGCTGTGGTACTCAACACTACACGCATAGTTAGGAAATTTATGGACGCAACTACACATCCCTAATCATTCTTGCACACGTCTTTACACTTGGCAGTATGTGCTTTGGTCCTTGACCCGCCATATTGTTTTTGCTGGGGAAACCCAAGATTTGAAACATACAAACATAATAATAATAATAATAATGAATCCAAACACATATATTAAGTTGCAAAAGGTGATAATAATCTCAACTTGCCACATCACAAGAAAATTCCTCAACTTCCTTCAATAGTAAAGAGTTACTTTGGCTAAAACCCGTACTCTCTGTGGTTAAAATCAAGAAAGGGTTACTACCAAACCACAGTGCAATCCCCGTCATGAAATGAAATTATAGAACATTTTCTTCAAACAGATTTTTGACTTACAATGGAAACAATTGAAGCACTGCTATTGTAAAGAAACAATCACCAGAAGTCATCGGAAACAATTGCTCCGTGCATTATATAGTTGACACGTGATTGGACTGTTGGATTCTGTGAAACCAAGGAGATGCAAGAAAAAGCGAAAGCCGTTGGAATAAAAAGATGGCGATAATCAAGTGAAATACAATTCTCTAAAATAGTATTTGGAGACAGGTTCAATCGAATATCTGAACATTAAGAGTTGATTTTAAGCTATGATTAATAAGAAGAATTCAAAGAGATAAATTTATTAATCATAATGTATTATATGTTTCAGCAAATAAGTAGAGACGTTACATCATTCGATGAGCAGCGATTGGAACGACGCCATTTTGTTAGTGATACAATATGTTTAGAAGATTATTCACAACGACGAGATCCAATGGGTATATATGCAAAGTAAGGTCATATTTAAACACCGCATTGAAGGCTGCAAGTAAGTCATATTTTTCTTGTTGATACACAGGACATATTTGTATAAATCACGAACAAAGAAGACATAGTTAAAGTTCTTAAAGAGGATACAAGTAGACAATTTAACTATTCAAGATAAGTGAAGACTTTTACTTCGTGAATATTGATTTGCTAATTTCACAAGAACATTTAATAATCGTAAAGTACATCGATTTACATGCAGTGAAAGGCATTATCGCATTAAGAGAGACTTTTAAGCTAAAGCGATTACTTTAATTGTAAAAGAGTAGTAAACCATTTCTAGGAAGAAGAAATATACATGTAACTAGTGTATAGCATTTAATCAAAGAATTAAAAGTATTTAATTCTAGTTTACTTGTTTATGCTCATTGAACCATTACCGTTAATTGACAGTATTTCTTACTAGGATAGGATCTGAAACAAAACATTTTTACATCCACCTACACCTATTCGTTTAACTTCATCTGGTGTTTTATTTAACCGCTCTGCTAAAATTATTTTCTAAATGTGAGCAAGTTTATTCCACACTCTCTACTCAAAACTCAGTTGACACTGAAGAAAAGAGAAGATATTAATAATAATAATAATGAAACTTGGAGGACATCATTTGCTTGCATGAGACAATTCCTTGAAACAAAATATTGGAAATCAAACAAGGAACGTATATGTTAGCGTTCCGTTTTTTTTTATTTATTTTATATATATTTTTTATATTTTTTTAAAATTTTTTTATAATTTTAAAATGAAATAATTTTAAAATTATATTTTTTAGTGCAAACTTTTATAATGAAATAATTTTTAAAATAAATTATGTTTTTTAGTGCAACTTTTTGCTTTTAGATAATGTGTTCAATTTTAAATACTGATTCACCGATATTTAATCCTATTTTAATGTTTTATTCTGTAGTTTTGTTTTTCAAGGTAGCTCCAGTATGCATGTGCTTTTTTGTTTATGATTTGTGGCGAACATAAACATTTCCATCAGAGAGTTGAACAACATGGTTTTGTTTATGCAGGTGGTTCAGACAGTTACCACAGGATGGCAGTCGACGCCACTACGTTCCACTCACCACACTTGCATATCAAGGACTTCCCATGGACTCCTGAGTCACATGACGAATATGCTGAATAAGAAGTTGTGCCTATATATATATATTCCTTTTTTTAACTGTATTATTAATGCTTGATAATACAGCCTCGATTGAGCTATGAAACATGTCGCATGTTAATGTATTTTTAATAAATTATGTATGAAAGGACCATTGTGCATTGGCTTTATTTATGATAATGTACTATAAGTGTGCACGTAAATCATAAGTTAGATATACTCATGTTTGTGAAAAATGCAACACCATGAAGGAAACATGAAAATGAAGTGAAACTTATAGGAAATTAAAATTTGAGAATGATTGTGCAGGCCTAGACTCAGCAGCACCGTCTGATCTGTACCAGCGTATAAGTAGACGACTGTTGTGGATCCATACAACAGTGTTTCATCGTCAGTGAGCTGTACACTTGCCTACTGGACTCAGTATGCCCCGTCGACCTCAAAGGGCGCTTTAAAAGCAAGCTACGGAGTTTAACGAGACCGAATGATCGATTTGCATGAAGGAGGATTTTTTTATACCTCAGAATTGCTACTCATACGGGACATAATGCCATGACAGTGATGCGAGTGTGGAAGCAGTGAACTTCCGAGAACAGGACCGTCAAAAATTCGGAACTGGATCACAAAATGTGACGACAACACGGGATGATAGACACCTCATCCAGTGACGGACCGTTGAGCTTCTTCTCGCGTGTTAGCCCAACGTTGGAACACTGCAACATGTGTGACATTGTCTGGTTCCACGATTAGTGTCTGCTGCTGCAGAGGACTGCTTGCATGCATTCCTTTGGGGAAGACACCCTTGAGTTTGAACCAATTGATGCCTTAGGCTACACTGTGCTAAAGAACACACCTACTGGCGTTCAGATTGGCACCATATCGTGTTTTCGGACGAGTCCTGCTTCAACTTGGATTATAATGATGGTCTCATACTCATTACCCGATATCAAGGTGGGTATCATCTTCCAGACTGCATTGTCCAGCGTCATACTCCAGAAATGTCCAGATCGTCTTCGATAGCAAGAAGATACTCCTTCTTCCGTGGCCTGCGTGTTCGCCTGATATGTCACCCATTGAATATGTCTGGGATATGGTTACTCGGCAACTAGCCCATCATTCTCACCCAGTAGCTAATAACGATAAACTGTGGCCTCGGATAGAAGCATCCTGGAAGCAATACCCCAGGAACACATCCAAGATGTGTTGATTCGATGCCATGGCGTATAGCAGCTTTTCTTGCAGCTCGTAGAGGCTTTACACCATATTGATTTTTTTGCAATTGTTGCTGCATTGCTCTGAAACTTAATCATTTGTTTGTATCGCTGTTAGTAATATGTGTAATAAATTTCCTTCCATTCTGATAGTTCTTTCATGATGTTGCAATTTTCGCAAACATATTTTATCGTTATTTTATAGTTATTATATATTTTATTAACTGAATTCTTTTTTGAATTTCTTTACTGCTGTAGCATCTTCGCTTAAATGTTTCCCGCAGACCCTGTACTGATGATTCTTCTTTTGCAAGGTGCTATGAAGAGTGTATTAAAGAACATTTTAATATAAATTTAGGCTGCAGGTAAGAATTAAAAAAGATTTCGATAATCCTTTATGTATTTCTTTTGATTAATATTACCACATCAAATTTTATTGTAAGTTATTTTGATGGCCTAAATCACTTTTTGCATTGTTAAGATATTGTAATAAATTTAATAAGTTGTCTCGGAAGTAAAGGTCAGATAGAGTGCACCGATTCAGACCATGTGCATTCGAAAGATCTTCCATATCTAAGTCAACCAGCAAAATTTTAGCGGCAGACAGCCAGGGGTATAGGAGCTATGAGAGGACAAAGTTAACATAATGGCCTATGGAAAATCACTTATAAGTCACTGCAAGAAGCTTACAAGTAGCCAGTAGCCTTAGATAAGGATGAGGCAGACACAATAAGCAGATTTTGATTTGAAAATCAGCAGGAACTTGTTATTGAGCAGCTTCAAATCAGATACAATATATGTGAATTTCAGAGAACAGGCGTGCGAAAGGCAGATAGTCTGTTCACAGTCAGCACATTTAATGATTGCAATCTTGTAACACTTGAAGCACCTTTCATTTGCGAACGAGTCAATACCTTCAGCGTATGTCCTCACACGTCTGCACTAGATGAGTCTCTGTGTATGGGGCCTCTGGCAGATAAAGGAGGAGGGAAAACATTAAACGCAACACAAAAACGTATAACAAGAAAAAGTACCTTTCGGTGTGAGAAGACTGTAAGAAGGTGAGTGAGTGAGAAGGAGAGAGATGTGGAGAGGCAAAGAGAAAAAAAAAGAAGTGAGAGGCAGCAGAAAGAGGTGTTCTGCGTGTGTTTGGCAAACTGACCTGTTTCCAGACTTGACCATCTCCTCCTCTCCTGCTGGCTGTCTGCTTGGCAAAATCGACCAGTGAACTCTCTGGGAAAGGTGCCTCTTGCCCGGCAACTTCCGTGATGCAGTAGTACCCTTACCATGTCAGTAAACAGAACATCATGTAAGTTCATTGGATTTTTTTAACTTTTTTTTTAATGAAAAGTTTTAGTGAAAGTTTTTATTTAAAGTTAACGTTTTCATACGGGCTTGCCACTCAAATCGTATTCTGTTGCCACCCAGGGATTGTAGGTTCGCCATCATTACTACAGAATAATATGCATACTCTAAAACAAGGGTGTTAACTGAATCCTATTGGGGTGTGTGGTTCCCTCAAAAGGCTAAGACTCCTTTATATCTATGTGACGTGTAAATAATGAAGTTATGGAGGAGGGGGTTGGGGTTAACTGTCGACACTTTATAGGGCTTTTCCCAGTTCTCAAAGAGTCAGAAAAGATGATATTCTAGCTACAAATGTGTATCTTTAAAACATGGAAGGCCATTCCATACTGGGAGCATGCTGGCCGTTCCATATTCTCTTCCCTTCAAGCATGTCATTCACTAGTTCTATGTTGTCGACGTCTATGTTATATCCATGAAAAGGTACGAATCACCGACGGCTGCAGCATACACCACGTTAATAGTTCTCAAAATCTCTTTTCTACATTGGGCTTTCAGACAACCATTTCGGATTACGTACAGATCCGTACTCCTACTTATACTTTTACGTGCCCATATACTTTTCCCTGCTTGCTGTAATTGCTCATGGACGGCCTTGACCTTGCTTTATTTAAACACTTCCCGTATCATGGAATCGATAACATAGCCGGAAAACGACATTTTCTGACAGTCCAAGGGCTTCTGCTGCTACCCGCTGCGTCTGACCTGCATTCAGCCTGTCCATAGGTTGCCGAGTTCTCCATGCTCTTGATTCCAGTAAATCATGGTGTTGACAAAATTCGTACCGATCTTTTTAAGAAACGAAATACACGATTAATTGCAGAATAACAGAGTTGCTGGAAAACCTTCGAATCTATCCTAATCTACATGACCTTACAAACTCTAATTTGCATACGGATAGGCAGGAGTCTGCTGCCTTCATCATACTTGACTTGTGTTTTCCACATTTCGGCAAGATGTAACACGCTTGGCTTGAGTAATGTGTCAAAGTCACATGCTTTCCTAATTGTTTTGACCACTAATGGAGAATCGTTAATGAGTAGAATCATTAACACAGTTTTTCATTCATCAAGCCATACTTGAATATCAAGTCTTTCTTATCTTTGAAAGCCCAAGAGTAACTCTTAGGTAAGGGTTTAAATTTAGGGGATTATTAAGGAAAACGCACTTGCTTGGCAGATATGTTAATATCTTCATTTCGTAGGTATACCAAGTACGGCCTTAACCTAAACACAAATTCAACCTAAAATGGGGCGAACACAATTCCTTCCGGTTGTGCGTTCTGAACGAACATGTGTGTTTGATGAGACTTTAGGATAGAACACGACAGGACATTCAACGCATGTCTTTCGGAAATCCAACCAATAAAAGCACAGAATTTAAATATGTTACTGATAACATCATTCGTTTTTTCCTCCCTGAATATCTCAATTCCATGAGCGGGAGGAGGAAGATTACTGAAAACCGTTAAAAAGCTATTATTGTAATAAGAAATAACATCATTCGACAGGAAACAATCTTTACACTGAAATATAATAGTTTTATGGTTCAAAATCCTCGAGAAAACCTTTTGAAGAAGGAATTTCGAACAATATTGAATGATTTTGTGTTGTTTCTCGTCTGTGAATCAACAGCGAAAGTAATTTTAAAGTTTTTAATTTGATAATTATTGAAGAAATTAATATGGCAAAATTCACATTCAGAAATTAACAGAAATCTAGCAAATCCATCCTGGGATATTTTGTTTTTGAATTTCTTACATTTATTGGGATTAATTGCTCATTTCTTTGACTAGCGAGCGATCGGCTATCCCAGAATTCCATGCAAAAACAGCCGATGCTGTAAAATTATAAAAAAACTCTAGTTTTTAAAACTCTCTGATAAATTCTGACGCATAAAATTAATGCATTTAAGAATAAACTTTATTTATTTAAATTGAAAGATAATCTCAATATTGTGATAATAATTTTGTAATAGCTCTCCGTTTTGTAATGGCACTCAGCTGAAGTGGAGACAATCGAAGACACGCCATTTTTATGAATGAGCGTGACGTCACGACTGATGTGTTCCAAAGCTTCACTCTGGTTGGTTATTTTTTCGCCCGACCAAATGTCTTGCTTGAGCCAAATAGAAATGAGCGACCAACTTGTTTGGCAAGCAATGGTCCATTCGATCCATGCGATGTATTGGCCATCAAACACGGCTTTTGCTTTATCGTATTCACCCTAATTAACAGATCTCGTATATGATTTTATGAATAAGGCAATAAAGGCATGAATATGACATTTTAGCTTCTAAGTAAAAAGTAAGAAGTAAGAAAAAATAAAAATATCTGTAAGAGCTGAGAACGGTTTGAAATGATAAGAATCACAGTTCTTCCAGTAAGCATTAGCCATATAAATAGCATGGAGTTCAGCATGAAAAACGGTGTCTTTATTTCTATTCCTACAGAGTGTTGTTAAGCTACAGTCAACGATTCCAAAATACAAAATCTCAGATCACGTTAGGTGCACAACTACGGTTTATCGAAGGGTTATAAAGGAAGCGCAGTAGCTCACATTCCATTAATTGGTAATAAGATAATAATAATTGTGTCGGTTACAATACCACCGAAAATAGAATCATTTTGGGAGCGCTATATTACTGCACTTTACGATGCCATATATCCATATTCTGCAATTTTAAGTATGTGCACTTTCTAAAAGGAGGGGTGAGCAACGTATCAAATAAAAAAAAGAAAAAATCAAAAATTGGCAATGTTGGACGAATTAAGACTCTCGAGATAGAAACCAGCCCCTCGTCAAATTTCGGAGATGGTTGCTAAAGTGAAGCGCCTCGTCGTGGAAGAAAATCCGAAAATGCAAAGGCTTGTTCTCTCAATCAACATTACACAACACAATTCACCAGAAACTGCAGCTGGTTAAATGTCACAAATCCCATGTGCATAAGCTGCTGCCAAAGCATGTTGCAGAGCGAGGTACCAATTGCAGAAAATTATATGAGCACTGTCTTTACGGCGATAAATGGAAATTTGTTGCGACTTTGGATGAGGCACACGCATATTAAAGTGACTGTAATGAGCCCAGAGCAATATAGTACAGGCCAACGGGTGAAACAAAATTATCAAAAATGGTATGAAGAATATGGAGAAAGTTTTCTGAGAGGTTTCATGATCATAGCAGGATACTGCTGTAAGGGAAAATTCCAGATTTGTAAGGTGGCCAGCAACGTCGAAGTTAACTCCCTCTAATGTCAGAGAAAAGTGCTGGATCCATTACACCGCAAAAAATTCCTTTCCTGTTTGACCAGACAAAAATCAAATTTAAATGCACCACAAGACGAAACTTTCAGTCATATCTCTAAGTCGACCATAGATTACTTAAAAACTCTTGAACAAAAAAGTCAGTAAGTGCAATTCCTTTTTCTGATATCTCTGTCCAATCCTCCGACGCATTCCGGATGGACTTTTGTGTGTTAAATTACTAAAATAGACCCTTGGAAGTAGGCAACCACCTTAGTTGGGCTGTTTGTGGAAAATCTGTAGAGAGGAATGGGAGCCAACTGACACGAATTCTCTGAGAAAGAGTCTTTTGGAATGGAAATTGCGATCCAGGACAATAATTCCAAATAAGGGCTATCAGATAAAACATGATCTAATGTGGCGTCGAGGATTTTTGTAAAGTTGTAAAGGTTAGAAATCATTCACTTCTAACGTAATCAAACCTGTATAGTTAAAAATATCAATTATTTGATTGGTACCTTGGGGTAATTTCTACAGACAAATTTTAGCTGGTGTTTGTCTGTAGAAGAATTCCAATTCAAAACCTCCAACGATTCTTTCAGCAGGTTGAATCGTTTAAGGTTCCTTTATGTTAACATCTTAAGCTTGTTTTAGCGAATGATAAAATGAGTAAAATCTACATCTGCTTTCAATTATTATATCTACTGAATAGAAACAGTAAAAAAAATTAAATTCGCATTACTTAAGTTCTCTAAAGTGAAATATTTTATATAGTATCACACCACGCATAAATTAATGGATTAGCTAAAATTAATAATATCCATTGTTTAAGAGATAAAAGAAATCCATTTTTAAATTAAATTATTTTTTAATCTAAAAAATTTTAATTTGAATGAAACCCATTGGAATAGAGTAGGTTGAATACTTGTATTTTCAGAAAGTAAGAAAAAGAACCTTTGAAGATACTGGAAAATTCTCTCAAGTTCCCGTTCAACTTATTCCTATGAAAGCATTCCTTCCTAGCACTTAACTGAGTAACAAACAAATGTCTCAGAAAACTATAGCAAACCTTTGGTCATACTTTTAATCTGAGAAATAGCTTATATCTAACTGTTGCTTTTCTGAGAAGACATTATTCGAGTTTAATTCAGATGATCCACGAAACGTGAAGAAACGTTAAGTGCTGTTTTTTTCCACTTAACAATCAATCACCAACGAAACTTACCATTAAGGAACGGAATTTCCACAGATAACTTTTACTTAGTAAGTTTGTCAACTCCTTTGAAGCTTCATTAACACATTTTAAGTCTAAGATGAAGAATTATTGTAAATTCTTCAGGATATATTCAGGATATAAAAGCCTATATGAATACAAGTTGTGAAAAAACAAAATTAGTCATTTGCAAATCTTGTGTTTTCTTCAACAAGAAATCAAAAATCGTATTTTAATATATACAGTGATTTTTATTATACTGAAATGCTGTTTCCTTTCGAAAAATAGTTTCCTGGCTGTTTCACTTATTTGCAATCAATTCATTAAGAAAACGTCACTTGAATGTTGATTTCTTCTACTTTCTTTGCTGTTACTCCCCACATGCGATTGTTTGTGATTGATTAAAAGTCAAAGACAAATTCCAACGATAAACGCCGTTTTATATTCTATCACTAATTGATTACTGAAACAATGACAAAAAGAACTATAACTTTATATTACATTTAAAAGAAGCATATGGAGATTAAAATGACATGTTTCTAGAGATCCTATGTTAATGGTTCTCTTCCTCAAATATAAATCATTACAAAGGAAAGCCATAAAAAAGATTCAACGAAGCGCTGATTGGCTATCCCAACCAATCAGCATATTGGTTGGCGGATTTCAATTGGTGAGATCGATACATTACCATGATCTCATCAGAAGTACAATATTGGTTTTATGTGAATATAATATAGCATATGAGAAGTATATAAGAAAGTTCCATATTCTTCAAGTAACTTCTTCCTTTTCATTTCTTATGTAATTAATATTTCCAAACACCACATATCAAATCATAGTATTTAAAATTTTTTATTTAAATAATAAAAATTGCAAATTTTTGAGAAGTAGTAGAAGTCTTCTCATTTTAAAGCATAATAACAAGATTGGAATAAATACAACAAAACAAAATGGTGAGAAGTCAAAACAAATAGAAAAACACGTGAATCATAAACTTGATGCAATAAAAATGATGCAATTCAATTATTAAAATAATAATATAAACAAGTATTGTATTATAATAGATAATAATATTCTTAATAATTAAAAACATTCATTGTTAAAGTTTTAGTACAATTGGTTTTTATTAAGTCTCTCATTAAGAGAATAATTTTAACAGGTATGAAGGAGTTTATTTAGATCCTTCCCCAGTTGTCTTAATAAATGTTTTTATTATTATATTATGACATAATAATTGTTTTTATTAGTATTTTAATGATTGAATTTATCATTTTGATATATTTTTGTAAAAAACAACTAAATTTATTGCTTTACGTGTTTTTCAGTTTGTTTTGACTTCTTACCATTTTGTTTTGCTGTATTTATTCCAATCTTGTTATTATACTTGAAAAAGAGAAGACGTCTACTACTTCTCGAAAATTCGAAATTTTTAGAATTTAAATAAAAAATTTTAAATACTATGATGTGGTATTTGGAGTTTTGTAAATATTAATTATATGAAAAATATGTAGTGAAATTTTAAGAAGCGAGCTTCCAGTAAACAGTTCTATGAAAGTTTTGATTTTCTCTGATCACTAAAATGCCCAGGATATAAGAAAACTGTTTGTTTTATGACTATATTAATGTTGAAGATGCAATATGTAACTAACTATTTATTTTTGTGAGTTAGAGTTTAACAAATAAAACTGAAAGTGAAAGCAAACAATTAGTACAATAGTACTGTATTATGACATGATTGAAATATCAATATCAATATAAGGACATAGTTATAGCAACAATGAAACAGTCCATAGGCAAGTGCATAATCGATTGATATGTTGAGAAAGCAATTATTGTCATTCGTTTTTTGTGATAGAATGGTGAAAGAAGAAAAGACTGAAGACTATTCGTGCAATAAGTATGAATCTATCAATTCTTTTATCAGGATCGGATAAAAGGATTAGTGTCACTACTATATAATATGATATATTTTCTCAAGAAGCGTAATGCAAGATATATTGATAACTATTTCTGTTACTTGAGTTTAAATAGGAAAGTAGGAGAGATCGCCCATCGAGTATGAGATGTCAAGGAGCGCAATATTGTCCGCCATATTGAACACTAGAGATCTTTGTCGCTAAGAGAGGATCTATTTAGCATTCCATCAAAGGTAGACGAAAGTTAAATTACGTACCAAGGATAATGAAGCTCGAAGAAGGAAAGTAAGTTGTTTAAATTCTTGGTAAAACTGTCGTTCATGGTAACCCTGTGGAGGTTTTCTGTTTTTCCGATGTGCGTAATACGTCCGTTTCCGGACTATATTCAGGACCCAGAAACGGAAGTTGATGTCTGATCTTTAAATTGAAAAGACAACAAGCGTAAGCGAATACAGAAAAAGGGTTGCTTGCTAGAATGCGCCATACTTAATAATTACCAAAGCACTCATGAAAACTAACGGAAAGCCACTTGTTACTTTGAGAAGCCATAACCATGAAATCAAGACATAAATCCATGCATATTTATGGAAAGTTAATTTTTGCGGATAGTTCTCATCATCATTACACGCTAAAAAAAACCTGAATATTTAGGAGGAATGCCTTTTTCCTAGAAGGGTGCCTCAACTTTAAAGACAGAACCCAATATTTACGATGCATGCGATTCATTATAACTATATTTGTAAGAAAATTTAAAAAGAAAATACCGAAAAAACATTTAGGCCTAACCTCTGAAGCATAACATTCAAAAGATAAATTTACCTCCATAAATAAGAAAATGCTGATATCCTGAATAGTTTAATGTCTTCTAAGATCATTCTGTAACTTTAAAAATCAATATGAAATCAAAGAAATCAGATATTTTCTAATGACACCATAATTTCAAATCCACAAAATATTGAGAAGCCATTGCCAATAGCATTGAAAAAAGAACCTGTTGGCTTAAGAATAACGTGACAAATTGAGCATTACCAATGTATTCCTACGCAAAGTGAGTTTCCAAAACCGAAACAAAGCAGCTCCGAAGTGAATAGCAACAAAGCCTCCGATTGGCGTTACCATCAAATGCATTCAAACCAAATTCTTTTCTTCAATTTCAGTCAAGATTTTGGACATCAATATGTTTTATAGTGAATGAGATCGACAGAGTACAAAGACAATCTTCAAGCAAGAAGGGATAATACAAAGTACGAAGTACTACAGTTGAATAACACTATATTTAGGGAGTATTTTGCAAAGTGAACTTAAATATTTAGTGAAAAGTAAAATATATTTATAGATGTGAACTTTAAAGTGACTTTTGGAATTGTCACATTTAATAATAGAATATTTCTACAAGAACTTTGGATAGTAGAATAGTGCTTCGAATTACATAAACTAATTAGATGTGCATTAATGTGTGTAACTAAAGTGAAAGAAATACAGTTTATTGTTTTTTTTTCTGAGAATTTGAAATTTTTGAACCAACTGTGTGATTATTTTGAATAGTAGCTTATCTCTTAACCTATACAGTACAATTATGCGATCTCCGCAGTTCAGTAGTTTTGTTACAGAATGATGCTTAACTACTTTCCTATAATAGTTAATTAGTGAAAATAGGATACATTTCACAACAAAAACATTACTAAGAAAACACATCAATAGATCTATGAGATCCATATCATCACAAGAGAACCGTATCCCTGGTGATTATGATACTAGCAAAAAGAAAACATACAACATTAGATTCGTGACTTTATCTATCACAAAGGGTTATATAAGCAACTCCAACATATTATAGATAATCATAATATCAGAATTGCATAAAAGATTATTAATTCATAGAGTAAACTGCTTAACAACAATACAGTGGTAAGAAAACATCCCAGCAACGAATGGAGACGTATTTACGGAATTTTATGGAAATGAAGTAGAGATAGCAGGTGTCTCTACGTAGGAGAAACGAACCGCAAGCTCCTTGACGAGCAAGCGAAAGCCGTAAGGAAACATAATCAGCAGGACATAACGGCTGTGCATTGCCACAACAATGCACATTGTTTGGATCTTGTTACACCCATTACATCTGGCAAGAAGAAGGACTTCTACTCACTGAAATTTATGGAGAAATTAGTGATAAAAGATAGCCATTAGTGATGAATGCTCTACAAAATGGATTCGAAAAACAAGGTTTCCCTGCTAATCAATACTACACATACATAACCACATCTCAACTGACAGAAGGAAGAAAGAAAACCTCTCTCTCCCTCTCTCTCTCTTTATATTTCTGCTCAGGTTTCTCATACCTGGCCTTTTGTTTACGCCTTTTTGCTATCCCCACTCCCAATGTCATCGTTATATAGATCCCACCGATTGGAATTTGCCAGTTTCAATCAAGGTGCTGATTGCAATCAATGAAGTGCTGATTGACTGACTCCTGTATTTATGGATTTTTTTTTATGTCTTTTCTTTGTAATGATTCGTATCTGAGGAAGAGAGCCGTTAACTTGGGGCCTCTCAAAATATGTCAATTTATTCTATATACACCTATTTTTAATGTATTGTGCTGTAGTGGTAATAATTGTTATTGTTAATTCCCGCACTTAAATAATTGAGAAAATGCAAGAAGAAAATCGAATGGTGAAGAAGCGTGAATGATAATGTATTATAACCAAAATTATGACAAAATCTATTGGAATAAATATGAAACAACACTACCACAGTAAAAAATTTACTACACAAATTAAAACAATCGATTTCAGACAATGAGGCTCGTAGCTATCTTCAGGTACAATAAATCGAAATACATTTCTTAAATAACGAAATTATATAAATATGCAAAAATAAATAGACATAAGAAACGTAACCCAAAGACTCCAACACATCACACTGGCGAGGACACCGCCTACATAACAAACTGGGTCCAATAGTAGACTTCACGAGCTGAAACCCATATTAACTTCGATCAGGAATCCGTTGCAGCAAATTAACAGGAAGCAACGTCATACGATAATCCACAGTAATGAAATGGAAAGATAACCTGTATAAAATAAACACAAACAAACCGCAATAAAAGTAAAAATTGTATATATATATAGCCGGACAATTATCTGAAATTTAAAATTTAAAATTATTTTTATTTAAAACATAAATTACAAACATGAAATGCAACAATAAAAGATGAAAAACTTGCCCTATTAGCGAAGAATTCGATTCTTTCATTCCATTTTGAAAATTATCTTCAGTTATTTATATTTTAATTTGCAAAATTTGAAATTTAAAATATATTGGCCAGACAAAATTAGCACTACATTTTAGAATTAATAATCATAGGTCTTTCGTTAAAAATAATTACGGCAATTCTATTGAAATTAAACATTTTCAAAAGCATAATTTTCAAGATTCTGTAGTCATACAAATTTTAGATATTATTGAAGATGAACATTTAAGATTAATTAAGGAAGTTCATTATATGCTAAAATATCAAACGATTTACCCATATGGATTAAATGAAAATTATTTTCAAATTAAGGTTTTAAATAATATTGACAATATATGTATATAATTGGTTTAATATTAAAAAAGAAAATTTGAATTTACAACATACTAAAGCATATTCTAAATTTCCTTAATTTAATTTTAATAATAAAATTGATTTTAATAAATTTATTAATATTTTGGAAAATAATTTTGATAACTCTAATATGGATAGAATTTCTTTTGTTAAAAATTTTTTATTTCATTTAAATAAATTTAAATTAAAAAGTATTTATTTAAACATTTTGACTTTAAAATAATTAAAAATACTCATCTACTCCATTTAATTTTAGATATTATTAAGTTTCGATTAAAATTAACAAAAATAAATTATAATACAGATAATAAAAAACTTAAAGAATTAATATTATTTCATTATACTTCCACTATTTTTGATAAAATCAATATCAGCAATATACTTAATTCATACATTAAATCTAAATTTCCTATAGATATTTACTTAATGCCCATTTATAAATATGACATACCAATTCGTAAATATATTTGTAATTATAAAACTAATATAAGTTCTAATCTAAATTCTGATTGTCAATGCAAATTATATAATAATAAATTTAAATGGAATTCACATATTGTAACAGGAAATACAAATTTTATTAAAGATATTGCTTTGAAAGACTTTTTAAATTTAGGTATTAATTACAGCTTAAATACAAATAAAACATATAAACAATTAATTAATATATTTATTAAAGATATAAATAATTTTATATTGGAAGCCAGTTTTAAATATAATATATGTTATGAAAATTTTATTGAATGGAAACTTAATTTAATATCTAAAATTAATAATATTAAACATACTTCATATGATAGAGTTACTAGTTCTACAAATCATAAATTTAATTTATTTAAAATCAAAAAAACCATTTCCATTTATCACATACATTACATTTTCAGAACTATTGATAAAGCACACAATAATTTAGCTATCATCTGAAAACAATTTTATTTTAACAAAATTAAAGAATTATTAAATGATCAATCTGTTTTCATAAAAATTAAAAAAAACTAAAGATTCTATTTTAAATAACCTGGATAAATGTTTTTCTAAATTTAAAGATCAATTTAAAACACTTAAATTTAAAAGAATCAAAATTAACAGAAATCTAAATTATTTATTTCTAAATCCAAACATACATAAAATAGACAAATTTAGAATGATTTGTAGTACAACTAATTCTATTCTAAAACAATCAAATATTATTTTACAAATTTTTCTCAATAAATTACATGAAATTATTAAAAATAAAATTAATCCTGATTTTTATTGGCTTATTCATAATCATGATGAAGTCATTAAATATATAAATAACAATAAAATTTTTAATATAATTACTGCAGATTTTGAAAATTTATTTACAAGTACACTTTAGATTCTTTATTACAACAAATAAAATTTTTAATTTCAGAACTTAATTTAACCAGTTTATTTAATATTTCTATTAAAAAATTTCTTAATTTTCTGCAATTTAATTTATATAATAATTATATTGAATTTGATGATGAAATATATTCCCAAATCAAAGGTATTGGAATGTGGGTAAATTATAGTAGCATTCTTGCTAATTTATTTTTATTGGCTTACGAATATCAATTTTGCATTAATTCCCCTTTCCAATTTAAAATTTATAGATACATAGATGATTTGATTATTTTTAAAACTAACTTTACAATTGATTATATAGAAAAAAAAATTATAAAAATATTATTATTAACTTACAACAAACTAATATTAACTCTGAATTTGTTGATTTTTTAGATTTACGAATATATTATCATCAACAAATTCCATATATTAAACTATTTAGCTAAAAAAAACTAAAAAATTGGGTTTAACGTGCCGTCAATTCAACTTAAAATGACTGTTAGGCCCAACACAAGACTAAACAAAACAAACAAA
>JAFIDM010058807.1:138113-178722 GCA_023159025.1 Thereuonema tuberculata | reverse complement strand
TTATTGTTTGGTTTATCCTTTGAGGCACCACTGCGCTTCCGATATATAATATCATAAGGTTGACGTTTTATTATTTTGCATCAATTCCAGCCATACGATATGGAAGAGATCAAGGAGGCGAGTAATAAAAGAGTTGACAAATTAGAGGCCAAAATTATGACGAATAATCAATAAATAAAACAATATGAAACTAAAAAAAGAGTATGGCATACTCCATTGACATTTCAACAGCACGACAGAACACCACATGTTATAGAAATCACAGACATGGACATTATTGTAGAGGTTTATTCCTGTCATTTAAAGACAAGTTAAATTAATAAAATTATTACTGAAAAGTAAATGGAAAGTTTTTCAGCATCTTCCGCATTTTATAGATTTCTTCAACCGACTGCCATATTTTCAAGGATTTAGAGCCCTCCGAACTGCTTACCAAACAAAAGCTTCCACAATCGGACCCGTTGTTCAGCAAGCCTTTGATGTTTTCCGTCATGCTCCCATCATCTTTTTTAAAAACGCAATTATAAGATCCTTTATCTTTAATACCATTGTTTAAGAACATGAATGGTTTTTATTTTGTTCAATTGCTATGGGTTTGTTTAACCTTTTGATATGTTTAAGTTCAAAATTCCTATTTTTCCAATTCACATGTAATAACCAAATACTTCTTAGCTTTACTTCAAAAGTTGCTGTTTGTAGATGAAAATTTCAGATGTTACAGACGATTTCAAGTTATTTTTAATAGCTGAAATTTTACAGTACATACTACAAGAAGTTATCTTAATGGATGGATTTGGAAATATTTATGTTACAAATGTAATTTTATAAGGTAAAGTCGCCAAATACCGCACCCCACTTTGTTTTTTCATCGTAATTTTTCTAAATTTTCATATAAAGCTTTCCAAAAAAACACCATTTGATTACTTATTTATTAGTGTATTAATAAAAAGAAACAATATTATGCTTTTTAAGCAAATAATTGTAACGATGAGCTCGAAACCTAAATAATAGTTTTCTCAAATTTATAATTGTATGTTCCTAATGTCGCCCCCGAGTACGGTATTAGGAACACATAAGTAATGTACTAAGAACAAATTTTGTACTGCAAATGTTTTTAATTATTTTCTATATTAAAGTTACAAAATCATGTTTTATCACAAAGTAAAGTGTTATTCTTCTATATTAATTCTCCAAGCATGTAGCACAAATGAACATAGGATTTTCGCCTTCTTCTGCACAGTCTTCATGGCATCAAGTAAAACATTTCGTGCATCTTATCCTATTTTCTCCACCTCGATCTTCCGAAAAGTTCTTCTCTCAGAAAGGGCTTGCTAACCTAGCATCGTTGTCGTCGCTGTCTTCGTCGCCTGTGGAAGCCAATGGAGGTTCCTCATCTGTCTCGTATTCCGACGAAGACTGTCGTTTCGAACATGTCTTTTTTTTTTTGGCAGCTGAGCTTGTATCTTTACGATCAAGTTCGACTCTTTCTTGTACTTTTTTGTTTTTGAGCTGTCTTATTTATTTTCTCTTGCTTCTTCTATTTGTTTTTTATGAGGAGATCTTTTAACAAGCATAGTACGTCCATGTCTAGTTGACGTTGAAGGCTCGATGTTTGGGACTGGTCTTGATTGTTTTGCAGGGTCAGTATCTCCTACAGTTGGGGAATCATCTATGGTCGATGGCTAATCTTCAGTAGTTTGTGCTTGTTGATTTTTTGCTAGGAAATCAGCATCGGTAATTTTTTTTTCTTTTGGAATGGAAATATTCCAGTGGCTTTACAGCCATTAATGGCAGTTTCTCAGGTTCTCAGGTAAGCTTTACCCAAAAGTTCATTTCGCTTTTTTTAACATAGTCCTTTAACGTGGATTTAGGCATGTTGAATTTTTTTACCGCCCTTTTTTAACCCATCTCCTTCTTTCTCACTGCGTTCACTGCTTTAATCATTGCATCTGAATCCTATGTTATCTTCTTTTGCATTTCAAGTAGAAAAAATTAAAAAAAATTAAAAAAAAAAATGTGTCATTGAAAGCACATGAATCATTCCTAATGTTGTGCGTAATACCGCACCCGGGGCGATATTAGGCTGTTTGACATTTTTCCTTGACGAATCAAAAAAGAAAGTTTACAAACTGTAACCTAAAATTTTGATGAATCCGTTTAAATCTTTGACAATAACGTTCTAAAAATGTAGGTAACTATGGTGTATTATAGACAAACCCTTTCACTATACGTTACTGCAAAGATTTTGGAAAAAATTACATTTTCGATATAATTTTATTTTTCTTCTGCTGGCGACAATTTCTGTAGCTCCTTCCTTCACAAGTCAAAATGGCCGAATCACGTGACATGTTAATTGGTTTCGCAACTGGATTTCATAGGGCACTGCCTGTTTTCAAGAAACCAAGGGGTACGGAAATAGGGCCGGGTGCGGTATTTGGTGACCTTACCTTAATAGCCATTTTAATAACTATTGAAAAAAAATGAATAGATCATTTTTTGCAATTCTTTACAATTTAATTATGATTTTTTTAGGTTATTATTTATGGAAGACTCTACCTGATTGCAAAACTATTAATGAAAGTAAAAAGGCATCTGTCGTAGCCAAAGATATTCTTCGTAGTTCACTAAACTGCAGTTGTCCTCCAAAATGTGAAGATTCCAACTACGAAATTTTAAGCTCTCTCCAAATTACTAACACAACACCAACATTGATTGAATTTTTTTTTGGTCCAAAAAAAGTACTCATTACCAAAGAATATCAAGTCTACACCAATTATCATTTTGTTAATGACATTGGAGGCTGCCTTGGATTACTTCTCGGCGTATGTATGTTAACATTCATCGAGATATGTGAAGCCATAATTTCTTTTGGGCTACAGGTGAGTTTTTCAATCAATTTATGTGCTGGTAGTCAGCACATAAGCTACATCAAAAACATTACACAGTATTCTAAGAGAAAAAATAAATATAAGAAAGTTTAAAATCAAATTATAATTTTAAAGTTACAATATTTAGAAATCCAATTGATATTTAAGGATGAAGAAATGCTGAAAAAGAAATTTAAGTATACTTACTAATAAAATTTAACGTGCCATTATAACAAATCGAAACAGCCTACTATATCGGCACATACATAAAAAGGATAAAAACGCTGATGTTATAATGTAGGTTTTTATCCTTTTTTATGTATTTGCCGATATAGTTGGCTTTTTCGAAGAAATTTAAGTGTTCAAAGAAAGTATTCACCAATTATTACCAGAAGAAAAGGAAATACACCAGTAGAAGATATAAGTACCAAATATTACTTACTGAAGATAACACAGGCCTGCGAAATTGAAGTTTTTGAAAAATACAAGAGTAGTTGTGGATGATTTTTATGTTATTTGGTGTGCTGATTTCGAAAATGACCTCCATTTTTTTTCCATCACGTCAGGATTTTTTGTCAAATCGATATCGATATTTTTGCTAAAATTCTATTTGATGAAAAGAGCAAAAACGAAGACACAACGCAAATAACAAGAGAGGAAAGGATTCGCACCCTGAGTTTGTCACCGGGAAGAGAGTGGGACGGGCCGTTTCGTCCTTTTTAGGACTCATCAGCCAGCCAAAAACTTCCTCGGTGACAGACACCGAAGGTGCGTGGGGGCCGTAATCCCAGTTCTCGCTCCCGAGTATGGGACCTCCCCCTTAGAAATCCTAACAATAATAAGTATCAATAAATGATACATTTATTCCTTGGCCTGCACATGGCTAGGCACGGGAGGAATTTAATAAAGGCATTTAAAATAGCAATATGCCATAAGTTCATTAAAGAAAAAGAGAATTTTTTTTCTCTTTCTCTTTTTCTAAAATTCTATTTGAAAAGGAATTCTCTTGATCAGTTTGGCATGTGTATCTGGTAACAGTGGTTTTTATCTATTAAAATCTACGTAAAATAATCGATTATAATCTATTCTTGTTGAGGCAACTTGATTTTTCAGCAATCGATTAATTTTTATAGGTTTAAATCAAATTATGGTGCAGTTTCTAGAAGAAAATCACCAACATACTATTTTAATTTGTTTTTATTAAGGTAACTCACATAAAATAGACGATTGACCAAGAGGAGCAAATATTATATATGTGTACATAATAAACAAACTTTAAACTGAGTAAAAAACAAAACAAAACAAAAAAAAAAGTTTTTCTTTAAGTACGTTCTCTTTTTTGTTTGAAACTTCTTTTTGACGTTCGTTTATGTTCAATCTCAGGCCTATCTCGTCTTAACATTCAACAGTAGTCGGCGAGCATGTTCTTGTCCCATCTCCCTTGATATTTGAGCTCCATATCTTTGATGTCTTGGTGGAACCTTTCGCCCTGTTCTTCGCTGACTGATCCTAAATTGTGGGGGAAAAAGTCCACATGTGAGTGAAGGAAATGTATTTTGACACTCATGGAGCAACCCAACGATTGAAATTTCTCCAGCATATTCATAACAATTGCTTTATAGTCAGGATCCTTGTAATTACCCAGAAAATTATTGACGACATCTTTGAAGGCAACCCAAGCTTCTTTTTCCTTTGTTGTCATGCTGGTCTCAAATTCTTTATCCTTCATGAGCTTGCGGATATCTGAACCAACAAAGATTGCCTCTTTTCAACTTGGCATCGGATAAACCTGAAAAATTTTTTTTATGGTAAATGTTCATAAAAATCCAAGTAAAATTGAATTTTTCAAGAAAACGTGACGTGATAGAAATTGTTCATTACTTTTTTTAATATCAGCACCAAAAAATACATAAAGTTCAGCTATCAGTTCCCTTGTATTTTTTTCATCGCAGGCCTGTGTAATTAACAAGATTAACAATGTTCTCATAAAAAACAAAAATAGCTCTCATTTTTAGCATTAAATCTTAGCAAATATACAGTAAACTCCCGATTATCCGCGGAATTGGGTAGCGCTGCAACTGCGGATAAGCGAATTCCGCGGATAATCCGAAATAGGACGAAACAGGATGAAAATCAACACAAAAATGCTTTTAACATGTTTTACTTACATTAAAATGGCAATCACACTCGCAAACTGCAACAAATTTACAAAATAATAAAAAAAAGATTCAAGTTGGGGGCTTATTTGACAAGTCGACTGTCTGACATGTATGTAGAAGGGAAGGCTCTCCCGTAATTTACTGTAACCTAAGCCTAAGCTCCGCCCACAAGATCGTTCTTTAAATTGTTTGTCTATAATTATCTTCACTTACTTTGTTAGCCTCTTTTATTGTTTACCTTATTCTAGATTTAAAAAATTTTAAAGGTCTAAAAAAGTTTTTAGAAGTCAGCGGATCGGGAGTTTACTGTACTTTATAGTTGGATTTGAATGTTTTAATCAATCAAAGATTCGCATTGCAAGCAGTAATAGATTTTGAAATTTTTTAAAAAGTATTCCAAATTGCATAGTTAAAATAATGAACAGTAATTAACAGAAATATGTACTGAAACAAAGTTTGTTTGAATTAACCATTTGGATATATTTTGAGAGCCAAACTAGAAATGTTTAATTTTCTTGACATATGATTTTAGTTTATTTCTTTCTTTTTATCACATTTCTCATGTATCCACTTAGAACACATTTTGCTCTTCAACCATGAGTATTATTTGAGAAGAAACCATGGCAAATTGGTTACTCAGCGTCATCAGTCTCGCACTGCTGTTATTGTCCCCAGTGGAGACTTAAAGTGGGTCATCATCATCAGAATAACTATCTGGTGTGGGCTTCTTCTCATATCATTATCAGAGAACTTATTTAGAGTTTTCTTAATTATTTACTTCGATGGTGATGTCTTCTAAGTTTTCTTTTCTAGTGATTCTTACTGAGCATTCTTAAATAGAGAAGCAAAAACGAAAGCGGCCTTCCACATCTTTGTCAATCTGGCAAAGGAGCAGGAAAAATTGTTTCTGGATGACATCGATTGGAGGTTGATACAGGATGCTGCTAGGTCTGTCCTTCATCAGCGATGGTCTGTTTAATGACTAGAAAATTAGCTTCTATGATATAACGGTTCAATGATTGTTACAAAATTTCTCTCTTTTCTATCCTTTATATTCATCATTTTTCTTGTAAAAATTGTCGGAAATATTTTATTTCTTTGTTTCCAAAATATCACCTAACGATTTGTCTCCTCGAAACAGATGTCTTCCAAATTTCTCTTCATCTGGCTTTCATCTTGTACAGCTTCCTTTCTCTTCTAAAATCTGTTTCATTACCTTCAGCTCTCCTTTCTATTCAGTTTTATTACCTTACTCTTGTTTCCTCCATCTTTCGGCCTGTCAACAGATTCTTTGCAGACAGGTCGACGCCTCCTGCAGTAGGTGACAGCACTCCCTGAACAGCATGTATAAAAACAATAGTGAAATAAGACAAGAAGCATTCGAGAAGGCGGGCGGCTAGTTATTTCGCCACCTTCCGGATGCCCGTTTCTACTGAAGCATGGTAGACTCTGCTATAAACGAAAAACCACTTGGTCCATCCCATTGAAGATACCGGCTGAGATCCGTCAGGAAGCAAGCCTTAGCAACTAAATCGCAATCCCGGAGATTTGTTGCGTCTAAAGGAGCATTCTTTGAATCTTCGGGCATTGGTAGTAAAAGTGTTTTGATGCAATATGCCTCGACGCCGAAGCTGACGATCACCTCCAACCTATCTGCGCTCGGCCTAGAGAAGTGCTCTTCGACTAATCAAGAGTAATGACTGAACTCTGACCCACTTCGCCGCACCTTGAGAACTTTCACGTACTATGTGATCTTCTGTGAACTCTGTAATGTTCTGGCGCCCATGAACTCCACTGTACTGAGTGCCACCAGTGTATTCTTTTTATACTTTTATATACTGAAAACCCGGGGTAAGGTAAAAGCATAAGGTATATGGCCCAAATATCGTCCAGATTCCTAATACCGCCCAGTGCGATATAGGACGGGATAGTGATGCTATCACGCGGGAACCGATGGAAACAATTTGCCATTCCTTCCATTAGCACGCTGTGTTCGTTTGGTGGTGATAGTTCAACCCGTTTATTTTTTGTGAATTCTTGAAGTTTTTTCATTCTGGTAAGTTATGAACCTACTGTTTCTTTAAGTATTGCAGCTTATGAATTATTCATGCCATCATAACCATCTAATATCGTGAAATAGTGAAAGAAATAACCTATCTGCTGATAATTTCTGTAACTTATTAGAGGTAGCCGGTTTGTCTGTAGCGTCCGCCAAATTGACAAGCTAGAGAGTGCCCAATATCGCCCACCTCGTTGTTCCATATATCGCCCACTGTGCGATATTTGGAACTTATATTTATACATTTTATTTTTGTTTATTACAGATGTCTCAACGTAAGACATGGGACAGAGTCAAAATGAAGGAAGCTGTTACAGCTGTAAAAAATAAAGAAATGGGCCTTCTCAAAGCTTCCAAAACATTTAATGTCCCACTCTTGAGAGTGGGTCACCATTCAAAATTGCTCTAATGAATTCTCTCAGCAAAAGGAAATTAAGTCCTAAGGGGCTGAACTTAAAAGATCCAAAGAAAAAGAAGCTCGCAACACCTAAAAAAAATTGCGAAAAGATTAAGAAAAAAACAAAAAAATTGCAAAGAAGTGCAAAAAACCAAAGTATTTAATGGTGTGGGCGATATTTGGAACACTTTCACAAAATTCAAAATATGACTCTTGACTGAACAAAAATTGAGGAAAAATAAAAAATAATCGTTATATCTATAATTGGTTCAGGAACATGTAAGTGAAGGTTAATATGATATATTGTAATTGTTTGCAAGCCACTGAGAAGATAAATGACAAGAATATGGGCAGGTTTTCTTAGATGGGCGATATTTGGGCCATATACCTTATATATATATATATATGGAACACTGAGGTATGAAAGCTGAGTTAAGTAGTGGATGTCCCAGGCAAGTCTCATCAAACACCCTTCTCTAGTGACCAGATTGCGCAGCAACAAGCCATTCCAAGCCTCTCCGGCCTTGTTTACAAAACAATCTCCTTCCAACTCACTTCACAGACAAACATTGACTCCCCAATCTTAATCCTACCCTTATATCTAAAATTCCTTAACGAGGTAAATCGGATTAAGTACCTCAATTAATAATTATACTACAGGATACCACAGCGCAAACTTTCCTTTAACCCTTTCCTTGCATGTGTGCTAAAGAACCCCGACAACAGTGTTACAATGATCCGACTATGTTCGGCAAAATTCTAAAGCAATTCATTCCACTTGCATTTTACAGCATTTATACAATTCTTTCCTAAAAGCTGAGCAATTTCGAAGATGCCCACTTATTTTACGCCCACCGAGTACTTAAAAAAAGTATCCTTACCGTACATTGCGGCAACGTGCCAATATATTGGCAAGACCGGGCGTATGTTATCGGATAGTGTGTCTGACCAGTGAAAGGCCTTCCTCAAAAAAAATCTTTCCTATGCTACTTTTCAGTACTTCCGGATCACTGCATTGACTTTGATGATTCTACTGTGATAGCAGAGGCAAAAACCTAACTTCTTATGCAACTGCATGGAGTATGTGTTTCGTCGGCCACAATTTACAATGACTGTCTTTCTGTTCAAAGCATTTACGAATATCGTTTTTCCGGTACGATCAAGAGATTCACAGATCTTTGTTTAGGTTCCTTCATGTACAATACATATTTGTTCTCTGCCATCGTTGAACTCGTCATATTAAGTGATCTTCCATTAACCGCATGCGATCTTTCAATCTGTTTACAAACATCCACCTGGCTGGCAGGCTTCCAATATTTCTTAACACTTCCACGTGGTTGTCTGTCAGCGAACTTGAAGTTTTATTGATCTCCACCAGGCCGTATCGCCAGACTTCTGATTGAAGACATATTGACTTCTTCCTATCGAATTAGGATTTTTTTCCCTTCTACAGGATCTACAGATCGTGCTTCCCTGCTGCATTTCATTGGTCCTCGTTTACATCTATTACCTAAGTCTACAGTTTAAAGACATTCCCATTAAAAAAGTCCCGTGCCACGGATCGAAACGGCGTCTGAACCTTTTTTTTAAAAATAATAGTGTTATTTTATGCTTGTGTGTTGTGCTTTTATTGACTTGACGAAATAAATACTTGTTCATCGTATAACTGTCCCAGCTTTTAGTGGAATGATACATTGTAAAGGATTTAATGTTAATGCAGTACAAAGACTTGTTTCTGAATTTTTTTGGCATTGGATATTAACCAATAATGTGTGGAGGCAGATGCAGAAGCATGAAAACCTACAATAGGCAAGGATTAGCAGAATTTGGATGTTTTCGGAATTTGTGATAAGTCGTTTTTAACAAAAAGAAGATTTGTTTTGATAAACCGGGTGATTCATAAAGTACTGGAAAGTACTAGAGGTTTTCACCGCCCCATATCTTTTAAACTACTGCTCATAAAAATCTGAAACTTTTTTTATAAAATCGTTGAACATATTAGAGTTATATTTTCATGTTATTATTTATTCATTATTATTGAAATTCATTTTATTTGAGTTCAAACACCCACGATATATCGAAATTATTATCCAAAAAATTATTCGACTGTCTTCCAGAAAAGTTATTTGCCAGAATGCATTGTCAAGAAAATACAGTTTTTTTAAATTAAACAAAGGAATTAATGACATGAAGTGTTTAGATTAAATTAGGTTTCTGTATCATTTGAATATTGGATCCTTAAAGTAGCTTTTGATTTTAGCTAATATATTTTTTACAAAGAAAATCGACGCATCAAGAAGAAATTATCCAATTGAGACAATATCGGTACTTTTAATGCACAGAAAAAGAAATGATAAGAATTTCAGAACGATTGGGTGATTTTATTGGACAGAAAGAGTTACACAAAGGATGCAAGTCAGTACCTCTGGCCTGGATACAAGCTGTTACCCGATGTGGCATTGATGGATACAGTTGGTGGATGGCGTTCTGCGGGATTTGCCAAACGGCCTCCAACTGGCGGGCTAATTCGTCAACATTCTGGAAGAATTGTTCTATCTTCCTCGTTCTGTCGTCGACCTAGGCCATCCGCTGCCCTCTTGTCGCTGAAATCTGTCATTCAGGACCCATTCCTGCCATCATCATCTAATTGCCGCATCGGTCCGACCCAAATACCGAGCGATTCGTCCCAGCCACATGTAGTCCGATGTCACGTCCTCTTGCAAACTTCGTCGTAAGGTCGTAGTGGCCGCGAATTCGCAGGTGAAGCATTGTTATAGTCAATATAGGAAAACCCAATCAAAATCCACTGGATGTTTTGTTCCTGAAAGCGAGAGTCGCTCTTTATATACACATCACGACGTCCAGTTCCAATGTGCTGTAGTTCTTCTGATTATTCAATCAATGGGTGCGAAATTTTGATCTTTTGCATATTCGGTCGAAAGGGTTTTCTTGTGAAGTTTCATTACTATCGGATTTTTGTTTGTTTTTCGTCGATTTTTTTTGTCAAAGAGTATACGAGGCATGTTTTTTAAGTAAGTACCGTTTTGCAATAAAACCAAAAGTAGTAAAGATAGTGTCAAAAAAATTTTTATATTTTATTCCTGAAACATTAAGCTATTTTTCAATATAATTTCCTTGTTTGTTTAAACACGTATCACAGCGTTATATCAGTTTTTGTACACCGATGTCATAGCAATCAGCCGCCGGTGAAGACAACCAGGATTCAACCGCTGTTTTCCCTTCTTCGTCTGTTTCCAACCGTCTATCACCAAGAAACTCTTTCAGGAAGCATATTTGTGGAACTTCCAATGACAAATTGGAAATCCAGCATCGCCTGTCTGCAGGAATTTTGATATCAACTGCGCGTACCAAATCATCTGTGATTACAGAAGGTCGCCCCGACCTTGTTTCATCATGAACATTGCCACACCCATCTTTGAACAATCTCACCCTTTTACCACTTTACTGGCTCTCATTGCATTAGGACCCGTACACAGGAAGAGTTTCTCGATGGTAAACGGTTGGAAACAGACGAAGAAGGGAAAACAGCGGTTGAATCCTGGTTGTCTTCACTGGCGGCTGATTGCTAAGACATCGGTATACTAAAACTGATATAACGCTGTGATACGTGTTTAAACAAACAAGGAAATTATGTTGAAAAATAGCTTAATGTTTCAGGAATAAAATATAAAAAAATTTTTGACACTATCTTTACTAGTTTTGGTTTTATTCCAAAACGGTACTTACTTAAAAAACATGCCTCGTATTTAGATTTCATTAATGATTAATTGTTTTCCTTTTAAAGATAAGACTAATAATACACTACTCTTCTTATAATTATCCCCAATCCCTTTGGGGCAAATGGAAGATTCTCTTAAAGCTTTACGGTACTTGTGTTTACTTTAGTTTGCAAATTTTAAACTTTATTTTAAATAAATATTCTTCTCAACCCAAATTAAACATTCTCTGTGTACAGACTTTGCTCAGATTATTATAACAGATTACATCTAACAGCGGATATAATCGCAGTTTCAAAAGAGATATATTCTTACTTTGAATTACATTTATTGAAATCTTGTAGAACTACTTATTATAAATGTTCACTCTATTAATCAAAGCGGATTGTAAATGAATATATATCATTTTGAAAGACTGTAAATTTAAACTCTGCAAAAATTGCTTTGGATAATTTGTTTGACGAAGCAAAAGGTTTTTGTGTTGGAAAATAATCTTAATTCTTTTATTTCATGTTTAGCAGAATAAAGAAGCGGTACGATGTGATTACTCAAGCATTAGTTTTAATAACTAAGAGTATATAAAACGAAACTAAATTTACAATTGAGTCTCAGTGAATTAATGTAATTGACTTCATACTTTATATCTTCTTAGTAATCGCGTCTTAATATACGTTACTAGTTAATCTTTAATAACTTTCTGAATAATAATATCAGTTCCTTTCTCAGCACAGAAAGACTCATTAATAGTTCACTGAATAATCTAACAGTTCATCAAGAGTTCACTTTAAACTTTGATACTTCATTATCAATTCACTTTACAGTACTTTATTTTATTAAGCACACTAAGATGTCTAAATAAAAGTTCGCTAAAATCATATGGTTTCACGATTTAAGTTCTCTGACTTTAATTTATTCTCTCAACTAAATCTGTTGAACGAAGTTCCACTTTTAGGAATTCCCAAATCTTCTCGTAATTAGGAAATTAATATAAGAAAATGTACCTTACAATTTTCCTGAAATATTATGATAATATCGTCTATCTCCTTCCATGATCTCCTTCCATGAAGGATTCTTTTACTCCGTAATGGCTTTGAGTCGACGTTCCAAAAGTAATTTAGTCCTGTTAGACCTTACGTTTCCTCACATCATATATTCCTGTAAAACTAGTATTCATCTCATTAATATTTATTATGTTTAATCATTAGCTGATTCCTTTTAATCGCTTTATATTTTAAGAACGATACTTCATACTACGTTATAGTCAACAATTCTTGGTCGGAATTCTACTTTTCTGAAAACTTCCGAAGTTTCCAGATGGGGAGACTACACCATTGACAATCTTTCTTTTGCGATTCATCACAACAAACAAACATCACTTCATCTACGGACGTCTTTCGTCACAATACACAGATTTTTTTATAGTTAACACAATCTCGGTTCAACACATTCATATTAAATTAATTATTAAAGTTTATGTCAGTGTCTCAAATGTCACATATCAATCTAATCTTTGAAATAATAACCTATATTTTGACATTCACTAAATGATAAAGGGGAATAAATTCAGGGACATTTAGGATATAGTATCTGACAGTGAGTACATGCGTCCTCAATATTGAGTCACTACTTACTTGGTAAAGGGTAATCTCTGTGTGAAATTTAATAATTGAATCAGCGCTTGTGAATATTAAGATCTGAAAGAATTGTACAAAATGTGGGAGGGAATGGCTGCGACACCGATGACGCTGATGAGCTTAGTAGCCCATGGTTCATAAATTTCTTCAACACCACAGCTAATGAGCTCAGTTGTCCGAGAATCTTGTGGCAAAATGATACGCATTTGATTTAGTCTATACTATATTTCGGACATTCTATGTTTCAAATCAAAGTTTCAGAATAATCCTAAGATATCTTAAGAATTTCAGTTGTCTGGCCATACCCCCGATTTTGAACACATTCAGGTAATAGACCAAGCCAAAACTGTCTTCTCCCTTACCTTACGTGAGTCTTGGCATATCTCCAATTCTCCCACAATCAATAGCGAACTATCCAATCACGTCATCAGAACCTATATAAACACAACCCCTCCAAGCCAACACACAGTTGAAAATAATCTGCATGCAGATTGAAACGTCCTGGACATATGTTTTTAAATGATGACAATTACCTTTGGTAATTTTAGCCTTTTTTAAATTTTTATTGGGATTTTTACCAGAAGAAGTTAATAATAAATTGCAAATGTTAGAAGAAGTTAATTTCCATTGTACTTGATGTACTTTTTCTATTCATATACTTCCTATTATTATCTTTTCGGTTTTGTTTCAGCATTCTTTGCAGTTTTTACAATTTTTTTTTGTAAATCTTTTCAATTGTATCATAAGACCTCTCAATTGTTTAGATTTCATATTTGATAAACTTTTCGTTTACATATCTTTCGAATTATCTCATTTAATTCAAGCTTCATTTAACAATAATTATAAATCAAGTGCTTATTATTTCAGATCTATCAAAATCGACCTAGTAAACTACAACTACGATTTAAAAGAAAAAACCCGAAAGACACTAATAATCATTCAGCAGTTGAACATTCTCTACAGGAAAAAACAAACTCAGATTCTTTTAAGTGGAGTATAACAGGACTGGACAGAATATTTTCTTCAAAATCAAGTAAATTTACAAAATCAATTTGGAGTGTTGCTCTAATTTGTTTCACCTCAATATGCGTTTATCAAATATATCATTTGATAAAAGATTTTATTTATGGATTGCCAATGACGACATCAGAAGTAGTAACTGATACTAACAGGACTATACCAATGGCTACTGTGTGTCCGATGAAGACCATCAACTACAGTTTTATTTTAAAATATCTGACAGAAACGAATGGGTTCCAAAGCAACCTAACCTTTAGAAGTTTAAAAAGCACTCAAGAAAATGAAACAAACGAAAATCTCAATTCCTGGATAAAAACTCTCATCAACTTTTATTCTCTGGTAAGTTAACTACTTTTGTTTTCTAAATTGTTTAAAAACCGTTATATTTGAAACTAAAGCATTTTAATTTTTCTTCATAATAACAGTTCTTTATTAAAATAGTGTTGAACTCAAAGGTAAGTTGCAATTCATTATTATTGCTTTAAAACATCTCATGAAATGGGATCAAAAATTCTTCTAAAAGTATTGATGTGCGTTACTCCAAGCAGTGCAGTGGCTTAACGTCAATGAACGCTTCAAAATTAATTAAATGAAATATAAACACTTTAACGAATTAAATGAATATTCAATATAATGAATTTGTTTATCAACTTATATAATTGGCTAAGCTCGTCTGTCTGTCTGTCTGTCTGTCCGTAACTCGATATAATTTTGTTACCACTGCACCGATTTTAATGAAATTTGACATTCTTACCCAGTTTTTTACGCTGATTTTGAAACTCAAAACCATTTTTGCCGTAGAAGCTTCGTTCACAAGTTAGCGCAGTATTTAGATTATACAAAGGTGAGTTTGATTGCTACAATCATTAATAGGAAACAATACGACATCTACATTATTTAATATTGAAATGGAACAATACATTATTATTAAATTACTTGAAGAAAGATAATTAAGAAACCTACAAATTGTCAGAGAATTAAAGCACAATAAGCTGTCTGTAACTCGAATAATTAAGCTATTAAGATAGATCCAACGGTTCTCAATGATACCATTGAATCAAGGGTACACAAATTGAATGAAAATATTAGTTCATTGTGTCATTCCATGTTGTTTCCATGAAATTTTATTCTTGGGAACTGCCCTCGACAACTGAAATTCTAACAAAACACGTTCAAAACCAAATAATTTTGTTTTAATGAAATTTGGCATACTTACTCAGCTGTTTACGCTGATTTCGAAACTCAAAACCATTTTTGCCGTAGAAGCTTCGTTCACAAGTTAGCACAGTATTTAGATTACATTTACTTTATATTTGATAGTTGATAATAAAATGATTTTTCAGATTTTTTTATGCCTGTCGTCCGACAGGATTTGCTGCTAGTATACAGATAACTGTATTGAATCTTTAAATGGCGTTAGCCATTTAAAGCTGGTCCGCTCTTGCAGCCCCAGGGTAAATAGTCGTATCACTGATAAATTTAAATATATAAAAAGGTTATCAATACAAAATAGGTCTTAAGAAATTTTTAAGAAATTTTAAGAAAGTACTTTGCAGAGAGTTACTATTTTTGAAGTAAACATAATATGAACCTAATGTTTTCATCATTGACATTATAAAGCATTTTTTTCCCCTTTTTTGTTAGTTTTTTTTTTCTTCTTTAAGTTTTATTTATTTATTATTTTTTTTAGTATGTATCCGTATCAGTTTATAAGATTGAAATTGTAACTCACAGCCCCTTTATTTCGCACACAGAATAAAATTATATGAAATATATTAAAGATTTACAACAAAAGTTTTACGTGCGTTGAGTATAATTAGGGGAGACCGGGGCCAAGTGGACCTAGGGGTAGAGTGGACCGTTGACTTTAGTTATTCGTGTAGACGCTAGAATGCGCCAAAAATCGGAAAGAAGGTTGGTGCCATTGTGGCGCTGCTACCACAAAAGCGTCAGTGAGTTCGGCTTATTGGTGACAGTGAGGTGATCGATTGTTTTGTTTTTGTCCAGGTAAGTAAATGTTTAGTGTTGTTTTTAATTTAATATTGCCGTTCAGCGATGCATTGAATAACACAACCGTAACATTCATATTGAAGGCGGTAATCTAAAGATCATTTTAAGCTGTAGTATGAATTGAATACTTAAAGTAGTCGATAGTTACAACTGAAGGAAATGCCAAAAAGGCGATGTGGCAGAGTGGATCGAACGACACGGGACATATTGGACCAGTGGTCCACTCTGCCCCGCTGTTTTTACAATAAAATATTGTTACCAGTGGATTGGGTCACCCTCCCATCGGGTGAATCGACTCGACCAACCTGTCATCCCTGGAAGGAGTTGACCGCTCCAGGACTGAGTGGGAGACAGCCTTTGGCTATTTATGGAGCTGCAGAGCCGTATTCAAGCAGATCGTTTGGGCGGCAGCAGCCGCAAGAGCACGCTCTCCCTCCCCCGGAGCCGTGTTCGAGAAGTCGTTTAGGCGGCCTGGAGCCGCGAGAGTAGGGACTCCAACCGGAGCCATAGAAGCTGTTTTGACGATAGCCAAACCGAGTGGGAAGAAGTCTCTAACCGGAGATAGCCGAATACGTTACGGCGGCAAGGAGCCGCAAGAGATACTCCGAAGTCCGAGAGAAGCCGAGTCCAATCGGCCAGAGAAGACGGCGGAGTTCAGCCAGGGACCGGAGCTGAGAGTAAGCCTAGCGAAGACAGCGAGTGGCTTACGGCAACGAAGACTACCCCAGTCCGGGAGAGGTAACTCGTCTGCCGAACGAAGTGAGGAAGCCGCAGCCGCAGCTTCAGGAAGTCAACGCCGGGAGAAGAATTCCTTGGGCCGTTGAAAACGTTCCGTTTACCGAAGAGGTCAGAGGCGATTACATTGGAAGGCACAAGGCCGGGAGAAGGCAACCGTAGGCCGCAGCAGCTAATCCAAACGCCGCAGACGACAGGGACGTTCGAAGACCAAGGGGAACGACTACGAGAGAAGCGATCTCCGGCCGTTTCCATCGCAGCAATTGCCTCCGGTTCCGAAGCCCTGGGATCTACGAGGAGCAGTACGTGTGAAGACTGCAGCGAAGCCCCAGTGACACGGGATGATGTCGATGCAGCCCCCACGAACTTTTAGTTTACGTTTAAAAGACTCTTAGTTTAGTTTGTTTCAATAAAGTTACACTGAGGTGAAGGCTCTATCTCCTACCGTAAATCCTACCCCCCTTGCCACCGGAGTATTGTGGACTTTAGACCAATTGCCCCAACATCCGGTATTATATTGTATTATATTATTACATATTACTTTTTTTTGTATATTTTTTTACGTAGGCTGTTATATATTGTGTGTAGCCTATATTATTAAAGGATATTATCCCTTTTGTAATTCCTCTCAGCAAGTACCGTAATAGGGGAAGACTTCGTGCAAAGGCATCTTAATCTTCGAAAATAGCAAATTTACACATTTAACTGTTATTAAATCCTAATTAAAAACTATGCAAACTGTCATGTTGTGGAATTGGCAACATGACACGATTAAAATCTTGGTCTCTGAGGGAATATATTTTGATTTTTAATAATTGTATTGTTGTAATTATGTATTTGAATTTTTGTATTTGGTAAAGTCTTGTATATTATTATTGTGATATTTCATGGTTAAATATTATTTTAATGGTTGAGCTTATTTAGAAAGCAATATGTGCGAAAGAAAAAGAAAAACTTCGAAAAAACAGTTGTGCGTTGATTGAGTGATCACGTGGTTTTATCTGTTTCGTTTTCCCGTGGGAACAAAGGGAGAAAAGTTAAGTACACTCTGGCGGGAAAAATCAGATCAGTTGATGAAACACACGGGCAAAAAGTACATCCAATCAGTCTAAACATTTCAGGAGAGGCAGCGTATTCTAAAACACACACAATTACATTCCTAAGTGAACTAACACAATTTTCAGTAAGTGAAACTCTAAATTAAATATAAATTCTATATATACTTTGTTACATTAGAAATCATTAAAAAATGGCATAAATAACAATATAATCTTAATAACATTAATAGAGATAATCTTAATAGAGAACAAAAAAAGGTCTACGGCAATACTGACGGATGCGCCAGTAAAAAAAGCTCTGCAAGAAGAGCAACGAAAATCTAAAGAAAGAAAAGAAAGAGTAGCAACGAAAAACATGACTCGGCCAACAGTCTCTAAAAGCAACATAAACAAAAAACCAAATAGAAGCAAAGGCAAAGGGATAAAGAGGAAACAATTACAAATGATTAGTGATGATGAAGATGCTGTGTGCCTCTCCTGTTTGAAGAACTTTAAGAAATGCAAACCATGGCAGGAGTGGATTCAATGTACGCAGTGCAAGAGATGGGCCCATAGTTCCTGCGTAGCCAGTGATGTTCGGGGTTTATTTTACGAATGCCTCAACAGCAAAGAAGATTTCTCTAGTGAAAGTGATTAATTAATTCAATGTAAACCTGTTTGATATTCATTTACGACTTTCAACTGCATAATGATTATTTTAAATTTTCTCTTGAATATGTAATACCTTAGGTAGTCTATGTTAAGTTAAACTTTATTTCATGATATCCTAAATGGCATGTTATTTTATATTCAATAAAAAACTTACTTTAAATGTTGTTATTCTTACCCGGACCAACGTGCCCCACGGGGTGGTCCAGCCTGCCCCGTGATCGGGGCAGGTTGGACCACACTACCATTTTTGCTTTGCGAATTAATACCAGTTTTATTTATGAATATAATGAAATAAAATCAAGTATTTACATTCTTGAATAGTTCCCGATTCTGACAAAAATAAATGCAATGGAAAATCTCTTAACAAAAAAAAAAAAAAAAAAAAATCAACAAAAAAAAAATGGACCGCTCTGCCCCGGTCTCCCCTACATGAAATATAAGACAAACAAGGTAGTGATAGCAATTAGTAAACCAATCACAATGCTTTGCAACGGCTTCTGATACGTATACGAAAATGTAATTGATATTGCTTTAATTGTTGTTTCGATTATTGTGATTGTTGTGATTGTTGCTGAGCTGTATTATTATCAATGTGACTGGGTCATTCCATGCCAAATCAACCGATGATTCACCACCCCATCACAGATTTTTATGAAATCATAAATCAAAAGAGTCATAAATTAAGACATTCTGCAAAATTTGGGATTTTTAGGTCAAATATTTGCCGAGATATGAATTTTTGAAGTTTTTTTTTTTTTTTTTGGTGCCACGCCCCTTTTTTTACGCATTTCCTTGAATATCTCATCTCCTAATCAATCAAATGGAACCAAATTTGTTTTCCCCAAGTATTTTTTTATGCTGAATCCAAAAATTCCAACGAAATTAGTCTAGGACTAATAGTTTTGTAGTAATAGACAGCATGTAAGCATTTAGGAAAAAATTTAAATGGCCCTGTGGGACAACTATTAAAAATTTGAGATTTTAACCCAAGTCTAAAAAAGTTCTAAGGTAACTGATAAAAAAAAAATCAAGATGGTGTTTTTCTCCTGAGCTTAGAAAAAAAATCGCAAAGTTGATACTCTTTTCGAATCGCGTAAATGAAATATCCAACAATTATTAAATTTGTCACTGCATATTTATTTAGTAAATTCAAGTTATCCCTTGCTTTAGTCGCAGCTCTGTAAGCAGTAAATCTCACTTATAACAAGTAATAACCCAGATAAAACCCATATTTTCAAACTGAATATAGTTTGAAATATGGAGATTCAAAAAGAAAATTCACCATTGCCGATACGCCGATCGCCGAATAGGCCTAATAATCCAGATGTTATTGAAGAAATACAGGCCTTTTCATTAACTTCATTTCCTTTGATAAAAGTGTTTTACTGAGATGTTACTTGAAATATTTTCAATAAAAATTATTTTTTTCCTGACAATAAAAAGTTAAAATACTAAACTCTGTTATTATTCAGCGAGTTCTATTAATTTCAAAATTATTAACTAATAGTTATTCAGGACAAAATATTTAAAGCAACCATTTTTTTTTCTCGCTTTCTTTTCAAAATACGATTATTTACGTATTTTTGGTTTTGAATCATACAATTGTGGAATGGGCGGAAACTTTTACTTTGGCCGGATACTTTCATTTAAATATTTTGTCCTGAATAACTATCAGTTAATAATTTTGAAATTAATAGAACTCGCTGTATAATAACAGAGTTTAGTATTTTAAGTTTTTATTGTCAGGAAAAAAATAATTTTTATTGAAAATATTTTAAGTAACATCTCAGTAAAACACTTTTATCAAAGGAAATGAAGTTAATGAAAAGGCCTGTATTTCTTCAATAACATCTGGATTATTAGGCCTATACGGCGATCGGCGTATCGGCAATGGTGAATTTTCTGTTTGAATCTCCATATTTCAAACTATATTCAGTTTGAAAATATGGGTTTTATCTGGGTTATTACTTGTTATAAGTGAGATTTACTGCTTACAGAGCTGCGACTAAAGCAAGGGATAACTTGAATTTACTAAATAAATATGCAGTGACAAATTTAATAATTGTTGGATATTTCATTTACGCGATTCGAAAAGAGTATCAACTTTGCGATTTTTTTTCTAAGCTCAGGAGAAAAACACCATCTTGATTTTTTTTTATCAGTTACCTTAGACCTTTTTTAGACTTGGGTTAAAATCTCAAATTTTTAATAGTTGTCCCACATGGCCATTTAAATTTTTTCCTAAATGCTTACATGCTGTCTATTACTACAAAACTATTAGTCCTAGACTAATTTCGTTGGAATTTTTGGATTCAGCATAAAAAAATACTTGGGGAAAACAAATTTGGTTCCATTTGATTGATTAGGAGATGAGATATTCAAGGAAATGCGTAAAAAAAGGGGCGTGGCACCAAAAAAAAACCAAAACTTCAAAAATTCATATCTCGGCAAATATTTGACCTAAAAATCCCATATTTTGCAGAATGTCTTATCTTATGACTCTTTATATGCAAATAAATTTTCATAAAAATCTGTGATGGGGTGGTGAACTCATCGGTTGATTTGGCGTGGAATAACCCGACTGTTGCGAATGCAAAAGGCGCAATTGTTGCGATTATTGTGATTGTTGAGCAAATGAGGATTTAATGATATTTAGATGATACTTGTCCACAGACGGACGGACAAACCGGTAATATAAGGCGTCTGATACTTGTATCAGAAGTCTAAAACACACAAGACTAAATATGCTTGCAAAATACTAAAAGTTGTTTTTGGAAATTATGATATCGGGAATCCAAGGTAGTCTATTTCAGGTTTCCTGACCATTGCCAGATGGATCTGCCCTGTATCTTACAGCTCAATGAACTCAGAAAATGTATAAAGTAAACATGACAATATTTAATGTTTTTTAATATAGGGACCGTTGTTTTGTCTAGTTTTATTTACTTTATATGTTTTTTAAGTTCACTGAGCTGGAAGATACTGGGCGGATCCAACGGATGATAGTCAGGAAACCTGAAATAGACTATCTTGGATTCCCGATATCATAATTTCCAAAAACAGATCAGTGAACTTTTATTCTTGTGCGTTTTTGTCTTATATTTCATATCTTATATTACAAAAGCGTTATTCTGTCTGTTATAAGACTTTATGTTTTTCCAATTTTGTGACCAAACTATAAGAGATAGATTGGTCATGTAAATGGATAAAATGTAGAGCTTTTTAAGACAAACAAAATGCTACAAAATCTTTCGAAAAAAGTTTTTGGTTTCCAAGATGTTGTCTTTTAAAGGGTCAAATTTTGACTTTTTCTCAATTTAAACGAAAAGTATAAAAGATGGAAGAGAACATTATATTGAGAAAATGTTGGTTTTTGACAGTTCTATCGAACGATGTATCACTTATTCACAAACGCTTCAGCGTTTGCAAGATATATGCAAAAATGTGAATTTTCGATGTGTGACGCCGACCCGCAATACATCCGAGTTATTCGGAGAAGCCACAACGGGCTGGGAAGTTATATATTCTCCGACGATCGCAACATTAATTTGCTAAATAAATAAAGTTTGTGTAGAAGCGATTACTTAATGCTTCCTAATGGAGCTGTTATTTTTAAAACCTTTACTCCCGCAGAGAATGTTCGTACAACCCCTAAAATAACTTATATGTGTAGCTAAAATGCATAAAAGAAAACAAAGGCAAATCAATAAAACAAATCTATGTATATTTTGTTTTAAGTTCCTTTTACATAAGAAATATTAAGTCTATTTCCACTTGTATGATTCTACGTCTGATAATACGAAGTGTTCTCTGTTACCCATTTATAGCCTTGTGAAGCTTTCTTTTTAAATGTGATAACTAAAGTCTCTATGTGTCAACTTTGTTTGCACTTGTATTAATACCTTGAATCTTTAACCTTGTAAACGTTACTGGTGTCTATTATTTTGTTCATCTTGAAGAAAACTGATGACAACGGTATTCGTGTATTAATGCCCCCGTCCGTGTGAGATAGATTAAAGTTTACTTACAGTCTCCAGAAGTTGTATCATCTTTCGTCCGGTAGTGCAACATTGAGTCGCCTTCAATGCATACTTGACGATGCCTTCGAATTCGAAGCCTTTCGAATCCGATTAATGATGATCTTTGGAACCAGATTATTCCTTTAATCCTTTCGCTTTAGTCGAATTTCAGATCCGTTTTCCCGCATGTATCTCTTGCGTTTAAGGGCCACTTATTTGCAGTAACAAGGAATATTTATCCTCGATATTCCCTTGTATCTTTTAGCGAATAAGACTTCCGAATACATCCTTCGTCTGTTGTCATATTCAGCCATCTTTTTCGTTCTTCATTCATAGACTAACAAAACATCAGTTAACAACACAACTTCAACAGCACACGTGTTTATTGTCTAACAATTGATACCCCAACGCATCATGTGTATCTCATCTTTATTTGAACGTGATTGTTGCGTTGTTCTTTTGTTTCTTATTTCACTCATATTATTCATGATTATTTTGACATCTCTTGGAATTGCCTCTGGTTTGAAATATGTTAGAAAAATGTTCAGGTAAGTCCTTTTCTCAATTCAAACCTACAGTTTGTTTTTTGAATGTTATATATGCAAGGGTTCCGGAGCGAATCGACGGTATCTGGCTATTATTATTATTATATATTAAAAAACCGTTATTCTGTCTGTCATTCTGTAAGCAAAATGTTAAATTATAAATTACTAAAACGTCGGAGCAAGGAAATCTTTTGGAAAATGATTCAAGAATTTTCACAAAACATGTTATTTATCATGAAGTTTTGTAATAAAACCTAATATGTTTCGTTAATCAAAAATGTGTTTGTGTTATCAAACACAAAATATTAACATTTTAGCCATATATAAACCACCAAACACAAAGAAAGGTAAATTTACTGAAGAATTAGAGAATCTATTCATAAAAAATGAAAATATATTAAACAACTGTCCAACTGTACTAATTGGCGACGTAAATATAGATCTTTTCAAAATGAATAAAAGTACAGAAATACCTAAAACTTATATTGAATAATGGAACAACAAGAAACAACTGTATTTTCATGGAAATACGAAAACAAATATAGATCACATTTTCATAAATAAGCATGATATCGAAACACCAGGAATGTAAAGAACGAATCTCGGATAATAAGAGATGAAATGAGAAAATAACAGATCCAAAGATAATCTATAAAGAACTAATCAAGCAAAACAAAAGTCATGAAAATATACCAATATAAAAAGAAAAGTCCTGACTCACTCACTCACTGACTCATCAACGCCCACCCCAAACCCTTGGACCTAGAAAACTGAAATTTTGTACAGAGGTTCCCTTTATGAGGTAGACAAGGAATAAGGCCGGATTTTTCGAAATTCCCGCGGGATAGGGAATCATCTGGCAAACCGACCATGAAGTGTGTGGCATCAACTCGCAATGCAGCAGAGTTAAGCGGAGAAGGCCAACATGGGCTTCTCCGATCTCAATATTAATTTGCGAAATAAATAAAGTTTTTTTTTAATGCTATATATGCAAGGGTTCCGGAGCGAAGCGACGATACCGGGCTAGACCGATACCGGGATATTAAACAATTTAATATTGTTTATATTTTTCATCAATAAATAAAATGCTCCTGCAATAAAAAAAAGAGAGTTTAATGTCATGTAATTAATATTTATATTCTGTTTTGGAAAAATTATGGTTAAGATCTAGTGATAATACAAAATTCATCTTCACTTCAAACATAACTATTTTGTTATCCGTTTCCCGTTTTCGCAAATTTACAGTTCCCCCCCCCTCTCCAACCTTACAGAAAACCTTGGCGTTCCCATTGTAAATGCTTAAGCTACGGCACTGACGCTATATATATTATACTTGATATCGTATTTTCGATTTTTGTGCCCGTTTAGTATCATAAGGATCTTTAGTAAGCAGGTACAATATTTTTTTCTTTTATAATTTATTCTTAACTTTTTCTAAAGAAAGGGAAAATATATTTGTTTTACAGTGATGTAATAATTTTTGTTTCTGTATTTTTCTCTTTATAAGCGATTTACTATAATGTAAATATTCCAAAATGTTCAGAGTTAAAACTATTAAACATCCTTTGAGTGTTGTGCACACACATTTATTGTGAAATTAGAAATGTGGTAATTATAAAGTAAAAATTGAAAAGTTGGATAAAAAACATTCTCTTTTTTTTCCAGGAGAAAGCAATTACCAAGTTTTGCTACAAGTGATAAATGCTTTAATTATGTATTTATGTAAGGAAATAGAAGCTGTCTCTAATGAACAAAAGAATTTCTAGATTTTTATTTTACTATGCAACTTACCAAAAACGTATTTCTTTACTTACTAGTGTTTTTCTTTTGATACCCAAATCTTCAATGTTATTAATATTTTACAATTTTTCACTGTGAAATTTACTGTTCTCTATTCACCAATAGTGGGCCCGGGTAGTCGAGTGGGTAAGGGCGCTTGGCTGCGGGTTGGAGGTAGCGGGTTCGATTCTCGGTCTCGGCGGAGGGCGGGAATTTTTCCACGCTCCATTCTCCTCCAAACGGGTCCTAGGGCCTACCCAGCCCTAGGTTTCTCTGTAGAATGGGTACCGGGTTCCTTTTCCGGGAGTTAAAGGCGGGCGGGCGTCGGGCTGACCTTCCGACCTCAACCTAGTCCCGTTGGTCAAGAAACGCCGGGAGCCTTACCTCCAGCGAGCCCCTGGGCCTGCATAGGCCTGTCGTGGCATCCTTTAACTTTAACTTTAACTATTCACCAATGCCTTGAACAGCAAGAAAGTTGTTAAAGTTGTTAATTCAACTTTAAAATATAGATTAATATTGACAGTTGACTACCTTCCTATAAAAGAATAATTCTTTTCTGGAGACCCTAAAAAAACCAGGTTTATCAAAAGCATTACTTGGTAATGCTTAAAAAGTAGGCAATATTTCTTTTTAAATATCATCAAATTATGTGTATTTTTTCTTGAAAATTAATCCCTTATATGCTAAGCGTGGAGCTAGCAGGGATTAATTAATTACCCCTTTTTTATTATTTTATATTTTGATGTTTTTTTAACTTAAGGGTCATTGTTTTGTTTCTTTTGTCATTTGTTTATGTTTCTTTTGGTTCCACTGAGCTGTTGAGTACTGCGCGAACCCAGCTGATGAGAGATAGGAATCTCGAAAATTTATCTAGGGTTCCCAGCACAAAATTTCAAAAAAACCCCTAAGAGAACCTTTTTTTTGTGCGTTTTTATGACTTCTTTTGCAGTGAGTACATTTTTCATATAATATCGAGTTGTTAGCTTAATTTTATTGGGATGAACAGCATTTAAATTGGCCCAGTGTGTCTCGTCTATTCTTATTCCCCCTCTCCATAGTTCATATTCTGATATCAGTTGTATTTTTCTGTTTAAAATGAAACTGAATTTTTTTACATCTAACATCAAATTAACATCAAATTTGACAGTTTTGATCGCAGGTCAAAAAACGTCTTCAGTATTGTACTGTTTGTTGTAAACCTTGGTATTAATTTTATCTGCTTAACACTACCTTTATAAGAAATTAATTTTATTACCTCTGTTTTCTTCTACTTTTAGCTTTCTATTATAAAAAGCAAAACAAAAAAGGGTTTCCTACTGCTCACGAAACTATAGCAGATATTTCATTTTCGGTCATTTACTGACAGACACGAAGTAACCGCAGACCGCAATTCATAGATTTTCTCCGTCTCTACACGTCATAAGCTTTCTAATGAGGCATCACAAAAATGTCCCAATGACTTAAAGTTAGTTTGGAGATATGGTGACTGATAAACGGACAGAACCTTTTCTTAAGACCCGCTTTCCCTTTTACATTTTGTGTACAGATCACTAAAAGTACGATCTGGGTCTAGAAAATATTGAATAAGTTCCAAGTGGCTGTAAACATAAGAATTTGCTGTAGCAATATTATTTATTAGCAGAAGATTACATGGATCTCAATCTGATTCATTATCACCCTCTACCTAGATACTTGTTCTGTATTAAATATCGAATCCATCCATCCATCCATAGTATTCTGTCCGGAGACAAGTCCAGTTCTATGGAATTCACGGAGGAACTCCCAGAAACACCTGGGGAAAGATACTGCGGTGGTTTCCCGTTGCCTGCCCCCAGGACGCCATTAAGGAATGACGTCAGACCGAAGTGAAAGCGAAGAAGAGGCTGACACACAGGAAAGGAAATTTCTGAAACATCCATGCTCACAATCGGGATTTGAACCCGGGCGCCAGCAGACTGGACCGCTCGACCACACCGGCGCGGCAAATATCGAATACTCTGTATTAAATATGCGCTTCAAATACTGAAGAAAATGAAAACCACTGGTTTCCTAGATGTAGTGTAAGGGTTCTGAGACTTATCATTAAAACATTCAAGTAGCTGCTCTGGTGCAGCAGCAATACAAAGTCGTACTTTGTCATGAATACAATAACTCCAAAACTGAATAAGCTTCGTTTTTTGTTTCGAATACCTCTTTGTAGCTAAACATGGAGCATGATCTTCTAGTAGAAAGGGTCTTCTTGCATTTCTTTAGCCTTGGAGATTCACTTTGTCCGCGTTGTATTGATTACTCATATTTTCTAATCGAGATCTAATCTGGGTATTCTGATAATCCATTTTGAGAAGATGAGTTTTAATTAGTGTTAAGCAACATTTATTAATCTTCGTTAGCAGATTTCTGTATCTAACTTTTTAATGAGGAATTAGTTAAAGTGGGTCACTTTCCTTCTATAAATTCAAATACTGTTCTTCTCAGAACAGATGTAGATTTTCATGTAGAATAGCTCGTTTTGTAGCTATTTCTGTAGAAAAAAATAGCATTTGATTTTCACTACATCCAAACTGTAGTTAAAATGCGTAATTCTTGATTCATTACACTGCTCTTATTCTTCATTTTCATTTTATATTGATATAGACACAAGGAGTGATTCCAGCATCACCTCTGCTACTAATTTTGAACAATCTGTTTTTCACAGATTTCTATGTGGAATGAAATAGTTGAGAGACTCATTTCCTACGCATGAAATCATTCAGATATTTTTAATGTTAAGTTGGAACGTTAGAGACTGCATTGCGAGAAAAGGTATAAGAGGATCTAGTCACATTTTATGATAAATTTGAAAGTCAATTGTGTGATTTCGAATCTTTGGAGCAAACTTAAGATATTATGAGGTCTTCTTGACTCCATTTGTCTAGTCTGGTTCATCCTCTAAAATCCTCCTTACATGAGAAAGAATTACTTTGTTGAAATCGAAGCTCAAGTGACAATGGCAAAGGTAGCCTCGAATGAGGAGTAGAAACAAAATGATTGAAATGCAATCTTCTTTATAAAAACTTAAAAGCTTCATAAAGCAAGAAATGGGTAACGAAAATATTATTAAGTTAAAAAACTGTTGCTTTGATTGTAGGCTATAGCAGAAGTTCATCTACAGTAAAAAGTCATTCGAAATATAGAGTAGAAATATCATCTGCCACAGATTCTTTCTAGCTTCACGAAAACAACATAAGAATTCAATAATAAAGTGATATGTTTATTATGTAATAAGCAGCACAACAGCAGGCACTGTCTTGAGGCAATGACATGAACTCTGGAAGAGAGAACAAAGACAATTTTTAAGCACCATCATATTAAATCTGCCTCATAATGACAAAAAACAATACTTTCGCTGTTTTTTTCTATTGGCTTCCAGAAATCTTATTTGAGGGTGCAGATTTACAAATGCTCAGGAAAACGTTGAAGAAAGATAAGATAGAAGAATTTAAAGAGGTTGATAAATGTCACAGATATCAAAGAACTTTGTCTCGAAAGAATGATTCATTTGCTATTATTTAACAGAAGAGAAATAGCATTAAGACATAATAAAGGCGCTGAAAACAATTTGGTAAAGAAAGGATTATTAGAGTTTTTTCCGAGTTTGGTGCAGATTGCTGTAAAAATAGAATGGGAGAAAACTTCGAATATTTCTACGTATCAAATAGAGCAGTGATTAAGGATGGAGTATCACATGCATTTAATCAGTGTTTGATGCTTCTTCTCATGCAGATGTTCAACTTCTTTCGACGATTGCCTGAAATACGACATTAATTTTGTGCCTTGAAATTCCCGTCCTTTTACACCGATTAACAGAGAAAAAACTTGAAGTGATTCCTGATATGAAAAGAGCACATAAGAGGTAATGAGAGGCCTGAAATAATTGGAATATATTTTGCTGGTTCGTTATATCTAAAAGATGGACTCAGTACTTGGGTTGTTCTGCTGTGTGGTCTAAAGAGTAATCTTTGTCGTACCTCAACTTCCATGATGCTTTGCAACGATTTATGGTTTGCTTGAGACAATCAAGAATAGTTTATAAGGAAAATGGGACAAATTTTGTAATTGTTTTTAGCGGTTCCATGTGACAGTTAACTTAGGGAACCGCTCTTACTTTTGTTGTCTGACTGTCACACTTTATGTCACGCTCTGTAACGGCCAAACGATTAGAGATATTGGAATGAAACCTTCACCATTGTGTTCAGCATCAAAAAGTAGGTGACCTCGTAAAAAAAAATCAGACCCCCTAGGACCACTCCCTGAACCTCCAAACTAACGTTTTCCATAGCAGTGTTAGTAATAATGATAACAATTAACACAGTAATAAAACTGATGCTTCCTATATAACAATACTAAAAGTTGACAACAGGACGTCATTGTTAATATTTGCAAGCGTATTCTTTCATAAATGCTTTAACATATTCAAATGTTTATACAATTGTGCATATTATGGGGCCGCTTTGCTTTTTACATTGTCTAAAAGCATTAATTACCTTGTTTTGTTTTGCTTTTTTTTGTCACTAAGAGCGATTTTTGTTGCCGAAAGCCCGGATTTTATAAATAATCCATAAAAATTCTAGGGAAGGTTACTGAGGTGGTTTCCCATTGCCTTCCTCAGGAAGTCAAGAAATGATTTCAGACATTTGGTAGGTGCTAGCCATCAATTCAAAGAAATTGGACTAGGAGAGATTTAAAGGTTGTGAGAAAACCATTCAATTTAGCCCACTTACACAAATTCATTGAGGTCCTTTTAGATGTACGGAGAGTTTTGTTAGGCGCAGTTTTATTACCAATCCTGTCCGGACGCCCAAAAATGTAACTAACAGATTATTTCAGCTTGAGAAGAAAAATAAACTTATTTGTAGGAATTCTTAACACTTCTCTTTCAATCTTCTATCAGTAAACCTTAAGATTCACATTATCTTCATTGTCAGCTATTGTTTTTGAGGAAAATTGTTCTTATCCATATTTTTGATGAGAATTGTCAGTATGGAAACAGCTGAATAGTACACAGAGTTCATTTCCGTACTTTAAATTATTATGTTTTTTTTGTTTTTTTTTTACATTTCTCCCATCTTGAGTCGAAACAATAAAGCAAAACAAAGTAATGAAATACTGAGACCTAATATACCAATGAAATAACCAAAGCTCAACGAACAAAAAGTTAATGTTAATTAACATTAGAAAAATGATTTGAGGAAATAAAAAAAATTAAAGCAATGAAAGCTCTCATTCTAAAATATCATCATTATCAGAGCCGTTTCGAGGTGTTCTGCCACCCTAGGCGAGAACTGAAAAATGCCGCCCCTCCCTTTCAAATGCCGCCCCCACCAAAAAAAACAAAAAAAAAAACCAGAATCTTCAATTCAACAACCAAAAAAAAAAAAAACGGAATCCGTCCTTCGGCCGCCCTAAAATCTTGCCGCCCTAGGCGGCCGCCTAGTCTTAATTAATGGTAGAAACGGCCCTGATCATTATGACTGTAATATTAATACGATTTGTTTGTATTTCACCATAAAATAACCGAAAGATTTCAGTAAAAACTCTTGTGAATTTAATTACAATATTTATATAAAGGTTCTACATTTATTCCAAACAGGAGAATATGCCATTACAAGCCATGGTTCAAAACTTTTAATCACTTCCATTATACTCTGTATGAACTAATTATCTCAGACTTAATCTAGAAGCTTAAACTTTGAGAGCTTGAAATCTGGAATGAGAAGCTCAAATAACTTAAACTTTTCTAAAGAAACTGATGTTAAAATTTCAATAAGATTTGTTGCCTTTGTGTTATGGGTCTTGGTTGAACTGACATGTAATGAGCCTACAATTTTTTGACATTATTCATTACTATGTAAGCATTACTTTTACAAATTATTTTCTTATTGTATTGTTTCCTTTCAACTTTTCTGAACTTTTTCCGAAGTCTAGTTCGAAGGAAAGATAATTTCATTAATTTCGTTTGTATTCTGTTCCTTTGAAATATGTTTAGATCCGATTTCATCTCCTTGAACTTTGGATCACAATGTGTTCGTCAACAGTAATACTCCAATTAACGTTAACTGGTAAGATGAAAGGATATCTTCAAATGTTTCAGGAATGCATGATTCTATTCAAGAACTTCTTTTTTTTACCAATAGTAGGAATAACTCCAATCTTATAAAAATAAGTAAATGTACAAATTTAAAAAATAATGATAACCATTCACTCAAGAGAAAAACTTTTCAAATTCAACTTTTCAATTTGAAAAAATCAATTGTGCTCTTCAATTTATGGTTTGAAATAGATTATTGCTCCATTTTTATAATTGAAGTGTATAGAATGGAAGTAAGCTAAATCCATAGTAAATCGGTTTTTGAGTTATGAATGCCACTATATTCTTCGAACAAAGTCGAATCCGGTTATGAAATCATTTAGCATCAAATGCAGATAAATTCCTACGAAAATCCACTTTAAAAAACCTGATTATTATCGAAGACAGCTATATTCACTGTTGTTGGAAACGAACACAGCTAAAATCGCGGCCGGCCAATCAAAGCGCCCCATTTCCGAAAAGTCAAGATGGCGGTGTAAACTTTGTTTCTATATTTGCTTGTTTTTTTTAGTAGTCCAGTTGTTTTTACACAATTATTAACATTCTTGCATCCTCGATATTAATCTATTAGATACTAGCTGAAACCGGCATGCATTGCAATGCCACTCAAAGAAAAAGGGCTCGCTATCGGTCGGGGGTAGGATACTTAGGTCCTTGTATTGCCTTCCACCCACCCAAGTGTGGTGTCCCTGCCCCCCCTATAGAAAAGCGAATTTTTTACTTTTTGCATTAGACTTGGGGGCCTAAGAAAAGGCCCTAAATATAAGGTCCCGGTGTCGGTCGGGAGTGGGACACTTATGCCCTTGTGTCGCCTCCCCCCCCACCCAAGTGTGGTGCCCCTGCCCCCCATAGGAGAGCGAATTTTTCCCTTTTTGCAATTGGTTGGAGCATCATTCGTATTGTTTTTTTCATCAATTTCACATTGTATTTTTCTCGTTTGTATTTTATACGTATTGAAACTTTGTATTTGGACCATCTTTTGAATTTTTTTAGGGATTGTTACAGTTTAATTTTTTTTAATTTCCTGCTTTCATACTTATGATACTTCTAGACCTAAAGCTCATCATTTTGGGCATAGGTGGTCTTAAATATGACTAATGCCCCCCACTATAGGGGATAGGATTTTTCACTTTTTGCATTAGACTTGTGGGCACGATAAAGGGGCCCTAAATGTAAGGTCCCGGTTTCAGTCGGGGGTGGGACACTTAGTCCCTTGTGTCGCCTTCCCCCCACCCAAGTGTGGTGTCCCTGCCCTCCTTAGGAGAGCGAATTTTTCCCTTTTTGCAATTGACTTGAAGGGCCTGAGAAGGTGCCCTAAATATAAGGGTCCAGTGTGGTCGATAATGGGACATTTAGGCCCTTGTGTCGCCTTCACCCCACCCAAGTGTGGTGTCCCTGCCTTCCATAGGAGAGCGAATTTTTCACTTATTGCAATTGACTTGGGGGGTCCCGAGAAGGTGCCCTAAATATAAGGGCCCGGAGTCGGTCGATGGTGGGACACTTATGCCCTTGTGCCGCCTTTCCCCCACCTAAACAGGAAAGCGAATTTTTCCCTTTTTGCAATTGATTTCGAGGGCCCGAAAAGGTTCCCTAAATATAAGGGTCCGGTATCGGTCGATGGTGGGGCACTTAGGCCCTTGTGTCGTCTTTCACCCACCCAAGTGTTGTATCCCTGCCCTCAAGGAGAGCCAATTTTTCACTTTACCAATATTTTTCAATATTTGTGTAGTTTTTATTGTCACCACCAGGTGGAGATCTGATTATTTCAGGGATTTTACCCTTTTTCAACTGCTTGGGGGGGGGGGGGCGGTGCTGAGGTAGCCTATCTTTTCCGCAGTGTCCTAAAGAGTAATTCTGCAAAGTTTGGTCCAGATAGGTCAAAGGGTCTAGGAGTGTATAAAGGAGAAGAAAGAAAGAAAGAAAGATACATTCATCTTTATATAGATAGACGTAGACTAGGCACATCACTAGTCACAGTGACGTCATCGCTTAGTTGCTGGAAATGATGTCAGCTATATCCATTCGTGTTAGAAACAAAGTCAGCTAAATCCAGTCATTTGGTATCAAAAGTAGCTAAATCCATTTTAATTAGTCAATAAAATAATAACCCGTCATTATAGGTGTTCAGTGTGCTATCCATTGAGTTCTAATTACTACTCTACGTATTTTGATGCTTTCTTCATACCATCTTACCATCTTAAAAATAAATAAGCTTTTTTTTTATTTGTGTAAAATTTCGAAACGTGGATTTAGCTGCATTTGATTTTAGCCCCCTCAATTAGTTGCTTATAAAAAAATGGGTTTCTGAATTTTAGAATCAGTCAAGGAAACAGTACAAATTAAATGCAGTAATTTAAAAAAAAAACTCAGTAAAAACTGCAGTAATTTCCTCATTACTGAATTTGAGGAAACAAGAAATTGTGAAAGACAATAAAGGTTCTGATTGTATTAAATCATTATTATGACTGTGTATTATTAATATTATATTAATATTTATCTTTTTCACCAAAAAATAACTAAAGATTTCAATAAAAACTCTGGTGAATTTATTAATTGTCATGTTTTTGTTTTTTTAATAGGTTTTTTGAAATTCTATAATGATATTAATATAACCAGTAAGCTAATCACAAATCTGAAAGTTACAAACTGCTTTTCTTTCCAGTATTACCAAGAGGCTATATCAGATATACCTCTATCATTATCGTGGCAAGGAGCTAGAACTTGTCTGACTTTCCATTCACGTAAGTATTGTTCCATTTATCTGTTCTTTAAAAGGAATGGTTTGACGAATCCTGAAAAAAATCACATTGTTTTGTATTTTTAGTTCTATTTTTTGGTAGACTTCAAATTATCTGGAAGCTATAAAACAAAACCAAATTTAATATTAAGTAAAGCTATGTTTATTAAAAATTAATCTACTGCATTACAAGATAAATGATTAAAAAAGAAACCTTCATTAAAATAAAACAGAGAACGCACATAACTAAACAAAACAAAAATTCACTGAGCTATATTTTGGTATTTGTGCTGGGAATCGGAAACAGTACTGTTTCGTGGTTAATTGACCTCTCATCACAGCATACCTAGCTCAGTGAACTGGGACAATAAACAAAACGGACAAACATACAAATCAAAGATCCCTCAATTAATAAACATCAAAACAAAATCAAGAATACCAAACAGCACAAATACCAAAAAATAGCTGAGTAAATTTTTGTTTTGTTTACTTATGTGCCCTTCTTTGTTTTATTTTACTATAAAAATGTTCTAACGCACATTAAATCTCATGTGTAATTACTAGCCTTGTAATAAATTAATCCTTTACATGCTATCACCAAATCTTTGTCATTGGGTGAGAAAGATTGTTGTAATAAGGAAATTTCTCAGTGGACAGAGGATTGATAATTCAAAAAAAAAAAAAAAGAAATCTCTGCAACCAGTTCATCTGTAGGGTGAACGAACAACCCAAAAGAATAAAAAAAAATCTTAGATAAAGTAAGATAACAAAAACCACTAAAGAACAGATAAGGACACATTGTAATAAAAAAAAAACAAGAAAATTTTTATAACACTAACGACACATTTAGATAAATGATCAATCTACAAATGGCAATCACTTATCTGTGGGCTTAATGCTCACAACACAAACAATAAATTTTCTATTCACTTAAGATAATTCAAAATCCAATACAAATACGAATTAATAATAATAATTAAAAATCTTTGCAGAAATATCGTTTTGATATTCCTGTCTTTCAGAGAACACACAAACTTAAAATATTGCTAATCAAGGAATGAATCACCTAAAAAAAATAATTTTGATCATCTTTCTTTGACGAAGTTTTCAAATTCACCAATGACAATTAAGTAGAAAAATCCACACTGAACAATTATCATGTTGATTCTTCTTGCTCCATAATGTTCTCAAGTTCAATAATATAATCGAAAGAATAAGCTAACATTTAAAATTATTATACTGATTGATTTTCTTAATAATCTTCTCAAGTTCAATGACACTGAAAAATTATTATATGGATTGCTCTTTCCTTGATGAAATTTTGAAGTTTAATAACACTGAAAAATTGTTAAATTGATGTCTTTTCTTGATAAAGTTTTCAAGTTCACTAATGTTAATCAAATGAATAAATTTCAAAGTCAGAGAGGGAGAAGATGAGAAAAAAAATGGCGTTTGCTAGCAAAGCGAGCGCCTAGAGAAAAAAAAAATAAATTATAGGCCTATAAAAAAAATCAGTCACTTACGAATACTTACTTAGCTTGCAGAGCATCCTGGGATTCCAACATTACACAACAGCCTCTGATTCACACACCACACAGGAAGATGTCGTTGTGCGAAGAGGAAAAAAAAAACATTTCACTGATGCGACACACTGAAGCACACTGGACGCCATCGAGAAGTGACGGGGGATTAGCTGAGTTGCCACTCGATGCAAATTTCTACTCAACATCGGGGTAACGAACTTAGGTCTTCTCGCAGAAGCACCTAAATCAGCTGACGCCCCCGTCACAGAGTCTTCATCACGGGTGGAGATCTTGAGATGATCATCTCAGGTACGAGAGAGAACGGCTGCTCTCTTATCATCATCCTTCTTCCATCTTCATCCACACCGGCGAAAGGATACGGAAGGTTTTCTCTTCGATATAGAGTAGAATGAATGGCGCAATCTTCAGATACTTGATTCTTCGAAGAATCCTTGCTTCGTCACAACGATATCTTCTTTGAAGATAGTAGAAACAAAAATAAATCAAGCAATGGCATCTTGGTTCACACTTAAGCAACACACAAAATTAATCCAAAAGATGAATGGGTCTGATAACGGTATCCATGTTATCTTGATGGCCACCAAAATGTTACTACTCCTTCCAAAAATGTTTGACTGAACAGCATTACCTAAAGACTCAACTAAGTAAGAAAGTCGAGAAGTAATCCGAGTAACGACGGAAGGATCCTCATAACACGGAAATAGCATTGCCGCACGATGCCCTGGCCTAGAAGAAAGAGCATGGGTTCTAACTAAAACTAAATCTGCGATTTGGAAAATTTTTAGTTTGCAACTCTTGTCATGACGTGCACATCTGTCACAATGAAATTTTATTTCGGAAGTAATCTTTTCCATGCGCATCGCAGAGTTGTCTTTCCATCTTAAGCAATCGGAAATTAAATCCTCAATGAGAAAGTTCTTCCAGGTAAAATTTCACGGCCAAACATGCAAAAGGCAGGGGAAAACTCAGTGGCTTCACTAACAGAAACCCCGCAAACAAAATAAAAGTTTATCCAATTCCTTATCCCACTTTTCATGTTTACCATCAGGGTTTGATTTAATGAGGCTCTTTATCGATCCAATGTACCTCTCCGAAGGATTGGAGGTGGCTTAATAAGGGCTACAGAACTGATGTTGATTTCATGATCCTCACAAAATTTTTGAAACAAATTAGAGCGAATCTAAGTGCCATTATCACTTTTAATGACTTTGGGGAAACCAAAATAATAGAAAGTATCCTTTAGAATTTTAATATAGGATTCTGCATTGGCTACTTTAACGGCTTCGCATCTACCCAACCTGCAAAGATATCAACAATAACAAATAATTGGGCGTTGCCCTTCTTACTCCTGGGGAGGGGACCGGTGAAATCAATGTCGATGGATCGGTCATGCTTCTCAGCAAGCTCCTCCAATCCAATGGGTCCTTCCCTGCACGGCTTCGTTTTTTGACAAACCTCGCAGCTACGTACAAAATTAGATACATCTCATTAGGCTAGAAAAACCTTACATTAATTTTAACGAAAGTTTTAAATTTATCTAAATTTCCTCCAACCTGTTTATCACAATGCCAGAATTCCAACAGACTACGAAACAACTCTGACCCCCTCAACAAATTCACCTTTCTTCCGAATAAATTTCGTTTTGAACAAAATATTATACTTGAAAATAAAATTTTCCGTGAGTTTCTTACATTTGCGTCCGTTTTGAATCAAGTTGATAACATTAATGCAATAATCATCGCAAGACTGTTTCTTAACCCAATCGGAGTAATTTACAGTAAAGAAACGCCAGGCTGCTCGTGACAGAGCATCAGCGACAATATTGTCCTTACCTTTCTTAAGCTGGCCGAACACGTAGCAATATGCGGCAATATTGCTCAATTGGTATTGTCGGAAAAAAAGGAACAATTTCAGTTGTCGCAAAGTATTGCTGGTGCGCCAGCGAATCACATGAACGGATGAAATCACGTGACAATGGTGACGTAGAAGGAAGGCGGCGCTTTCTCACTCCGAGCAGTTTTTTTGAGATAGAAGGCATAAAATCATCAAAATGGGTCGGCCCAAAAAAGATAATTCAAACAAAAACATTTTGTCAATTGATAATGAAAGACTCTTAATTGATTTCTACAGAGGGAAGGCGTTTAATACTACAGCGATTCTGTACGTTCGTATAACAAGTTAGGCTTAAATGCACGTAAGAACACTTGATAGCTCCCATTTTATTCGCAAATAAAACCGATGTCGTACAATCGCTGGGAATTTTGTCCCAGTGAGTTTATAATACGCCGTTAAAGCATCAATAATCAGGTCAATACTCGATTAGAAAAAACTGTGTGTTCGCGCGTGATATAAACTGACAATATCAATTTTAAACAATATTGCCCAGCAATATTGCCGCATATTGCTACGTGTTCGGCCAGCATTATGGCGGACTTCAAAGTCGAAACCTTGGAGCTTCAGACTCCACGGAGTAATGCGATTAGATATCTCGCTCCGAGATGATAACCACTTAAGAGCAAAATGGCCAGTGTAAACAACAAAGTGAGTTCCTCCAATATATTTCCTAAAATGAAGTATCCCAAATAAAACCGAGAAACATTCCAGTTTGGGCATGGAAGAATTTTTTTCAGTGCCAGAAAAGCTTCGGCTAGCATAAGCGATGACACTTTCTTCCTGATCATTTGGTTGCATCAGATTAGCGGGGATTCCATCCCCCGATGCGTCACAATGCAGGGGAAAAACTTTACTGAAGTCCGGCTGAGCCAGCACGGGTTCGCTAGATAGGATTGACTTTAACATGGCAAAAGATTCCTCCTCACCGCTCGACCAATTCCATGTCGAATTCTTTTTCAAGAAATTCCTTAAAGGAGCAGTAATGGATGAAATGTTAGAAATAAATTCCCTAAAATACTGGCACATCACTTGGAATCGCCGGAACTGCCTAACAGAGGATGATTTTGAAAACTCAGCGATAGGCCTTATCTTTTCCTTCAAGGGCCTCAGACAATTTTTATCTACGTGGAACCCTAAAAATTCGACTTCTTGAAGTCCTAATCGCGTCTTATCGAAATTAACACGTAAATTAAATTTGTGGAAATGAGTCCGTAACGAATCAGCAACACTCATGTGAGTTTCCAAATCTGGCGTAGCAATTAAAATATCATCGGTGTAGCGAACTGCAAAGTTACTTCATTCAGCTCCAATGATTTGATCAAGAACGTAATTGCGGCATGAAGCTCCATTCTTTAAGCCAAAAGCAACATCATTTATGCAAAATGTGCCGAAACCAGATATACTGAAAGCTACTTTCTTGCAAGACTCCTCGTCAAGCCTAATTTGCCAATAAGCCTTGGTAAGATCAATAATAGAGAATACTTTAGCATTATTTAATTGGCGAACAATGTTATTAATATTATAGCTGTAGTAAGCAAATCCGGTAGTAATGGCATTAAGTGCGCGAGTGTCGATAATGAACCGTGGCTCCCTGTCTTTATATTTCTCAAAGTAAGCTAATGACCAAGGTGACTCCACTCAGCTCACAATGCAGTCCTTCTCCATATCTAAAACAAGTCGGTGAATATCATTAAGATCAGCGGAGGAGAATCGGAAGGGTCTGACCTTTACAGGGGGGTGATCTCCAGTTTCAATATGATGATTGTAATGCGGGTATCGCGCATATACATCAATAAGAGAGTCCTTATGATGGCGAACAATGTCGCACAGCATTTGATCATAACGATTATTTCGTTCAGAGACGGTTTTTGTAGAGCGAACATGAAGACGTCTCTTCATGTCAATGTAGAATCCATTCTCATTAAACACAACGCTCATGTCGTTACGATGCATGACATCAAGTCCTAGCAAACTATGGGCATGACAGCCTGGAATCGCCAGCACTTCCATCTCAAAGCCGGAAATGATCAAATTGATCGCCGTAATCGCCATTCACAGATAATTCTCCTTTCAAAACAAATTTTGTGAGTTACAATAATATTGCCTCCATCAGCTAACGTGATGGGAACATGACAATGAATCCTTTTAAATCCTAAAGATTCGAGGCGATGAGAATGGCAAGAACTAACGCAAGAAACATCAGCTCCCAAGTCTAAATCGAAGGATAACACTATTCCGTCACTACACGATAAGTTTACGTGAGGTGAAATGATTACTCGGATATTCCTGTTAGCCCACGTAGAGTCAAATTCGTGCGGGTCCCTTACGTCTGAGGAGCCACACAAAATTTTCTACCATATATAAATCTACCTTTGCTTTTGTTTTTCATACTACTACCATCTCGCGTTCCGCGGAATCCAAAATAAGGGGCGGCTCTGCTGCAGCCAGGAGCGTCCCGCATTAGTTTTTCCGAACGACGTGCAACATTATATGCACAGTTTGAGGCAAAGACCCCGAACCTGCCACAACGATAACAATAAACTCCATAAGTTTGAGTGCCGGCACCAATTTGGCCGTTCTTTTGCCGCTCTTTTCCTAACTGTTCACTTTTAACATGACTGTTCCCCTTGGCAGCGAGAAGTCGGTTTTCCTCCGTGCCACTCAAATCGCTAACTGATTCCGATCCTCCTTTTATATTTCACAAGGCTAGCGGAATATACACTTCTCTAAAAAGATATTACCTTTGTAGTGGGGCAGCATGCCACTACTTCATTTCCTGAGAGTTCTTCACCTACCATGCAGGCTCTCTGTTTTATTCTACTCACGAAAATTTCCATAATTTCTCCTTTAATTTGACGGAGTTTACTAACGGATTCAACACCATCCCCCTTATCCTGTTCCCGCAAAACATTTCATAACAACTGTAGGGAAGTAATTAATATTATATATCGGGTAGCAGAGTAAATTGTGTGCTCTAAACTAATTACTTAAATGATACCAATACAGGAAAACATTAAACACATTTAATGAACAACTAACATATGTACAAATAGCTTTATAAGCTCAGTATTATATCTATTTAATGTTTTTAATCTTCGTACATGGACTGACTTCCTTCTCATGGGATGGCTTGCTTCAGTGGACAGTCTTCAAACGCTAAGCTTCTATTTCCCAAACAGGATCTGACTTCTTTTTACTAAAGTCTTTGACAGTTCTTTTATCGAATCTACCTTAAGATTCCCTATTCGAATTGTTCTTTCAATTCCTATAATCTGAGTCGCTTTGCGCTACTTTACTATTTAGCTATTTCTAAATTTCTTTACTTCTAAGGGCTTCTCTACGCAGCATTCGCTACAATCGTAGTTAGCTAAATTTCCTGGTCTCTCCTTGAATGATGATCTGACTACTTCAAAATACTTGTGAACGCTAGAGATATTCTATCAATAACTTTACCTTGCTAATTTCTGTCCTAACTTGAATAGTTTAATTCCTAAGATCCTAATTCTTCATAAGAATTCATTTATCTACGCCTAGCTTGTATCTAAGCCTCCTATCAGCTGAGAGAGATTTTAAGTAAAAACTTTACTTACAATAAGTACTGGAACTCCCTAGGATGACTGATAATTTCAATCCCTTTA